>VWYP01035056.1:476250-499145 GCA_013400435.1 Pycnonotus jocosus
ATGTTTTTGGGGTATTGTGGATGTGACTCTTTTTGATAGAAAAGTTGGACAGAGTAGAAGAGATACATAGGGGAGAAAAAGGAGGAAAAAGAAGTATAAGTGGAAAATGATCAGGTTATAGCTCATTGTTCTAAAGGCAAAGAAACAGAGCAGCCTGGAAAGGTGACTGAGAAGAAATCGGAATATCTGGAGCAGGGACTGCTTTTTAAAACTCCAGTTTGTATGATGTCTAGCACAGTAGGTTCTTTACAAGCAGTGCCTATAGACAATGAAACAGCGTAAATAAACACTTAAAAAGGAAAAGATTAAAATCAACATCTTCTTCAGGAAGAGGATGAGGTACAGAAAGAACTGAGACATGGGCAAATGAAAAAAATCCCAGCAATAATAAAATGGGTTGGGCATTGCTGATTTAAAAACATGAGAAATAAAATAGTGAATATATGAGTATTCACTGCTACCCTATGGATTACCCACAGGTAAAAGCAGCTCTTGAAATATTTTAGTGTTTTGTGGAGACAGGCTATCCAGCAGTGCCTTTTGTCTATCAGTAAGTGGCCCTGCCCCTTCTCAGACTATCTGCAGGAGTTCCATTGCTGATTTTCCTCTTTAGAGAGCTTTTTTCTTTAGTAACTTTTAGAGATATAGTATTAATATGACTTTTTAACTTTCAGGTGATTCAATTTCAACTGCTGGACTAGTAGTATTTAACTGATGTAACAATTAAACATCAGTCAAATAATCTGAAAAAGCATAACAAAAAGCTGAAAAAACCCAGACTATGTAAGTTCCTTTACAGTATACATGCTAGTTTTGTTATTTTTTCTTTATAAGATAAAATGTTAATAAGAAAAAATATGTTCATAATTTTATATATATATTAAACAATTTAGGAGACATAAAACCCCCAGATTAAAATTAGGGAGGAATTAAGGTGCTTAATAATTGACAGTAAATTCTCTTAAAATTACCTCTGAAACATAGGCAAATATATTTTATGCAATTAATATGTTTTCTGAAGTAAGAAAGACTAGAGGTACTTATTTCTATGAACATGCAACCAGAGATAACTAAATAAGCTTTCATGTATGCACAGAGAATATTGATATTTGCATGAACATATACACATGTATGTGCATATGTATATACATATGCAGCTTTGCACATGCTCACACATTTTAATAACTGAATTCCTGTTTATTATGCCACATATGCATTTTCCAGCAGAATATTATGTAATATATGATTAAACCTTTTAAAGTGAGATTTACCCTGGTATTTTTAATTTTTAAAAGCAGACTTCCTGTAAACCTCATTAGAAATTCTAGTTTAACTTTTGGATTCCTGCAGTAAACAGAAGGATACACATATTCACCTGCTCTGTCTGATATTGTGGACTCTGTCTGTGACTTTGCTTGGTTACATGAACTTTGATTTTTAAAACTCAGTCACATGTAAGAACAACTGGAGACACTGGACCTTTGTCCTCTATGTCTAAGGAAGGTATTCACAATACAGAAAAGCCTTAAAGCATCAATGGCATGAAATTTCAAGTTGTTTAAAAATTATTTTTGATTGATCTAAAGCACATTGGCTGTGTCTAGATTTTTATTTGATCCACAAACAGTAAAGAAAGGCAGCATCACTTTTTTCTTAGTCATTTAACAGTTGGTGTTAAAAATGCTCTATTTCTTCCTTGTCATATCACCTGTACTGTTACTGGAGAAGACTCTACAGGCTTTTGCCTTTGTGAGGGAAATCTTGGGTAAAAAATGGTAAGAAACAGGTAGCTTTTAGTCTAGCAGTGATAGAAGGAAAAGCTAAATAATAATTTATAATTATGTCTGCATCCTTTAATCCCACTATTGGACTTATGCCCACTATTGTTACAAAATGAAACATTCCTAAATTCTGGTGAATTTTACTTCTACATATTACAGTTTCCCTGTAAATGGAGTAGGAAACACTTGGTAATACTAGTACTTCCTGGTATTGAAATTCAGCCTGCTTCCCCATGATGAGAAAGAAAATCTTATCAAAGTGTTACAGATGTTCTTCAAATGATTTAATAAATACAAGAATATCTTCTAAGTAAATGAGGCAAATATGTCATTTGAATTCTCACAGCTTCGATAATTAAAAGCAAGACCACCAGCTGACTTCTTTTATTTTTTAAAAGCACAACTTGATCTGCACAAGGAATGCAACCTTCTTCAATAATGTTTTCCCTCACAAAGTTAAGAACCTACCTGTTGATCCCGAGGCAAATGCCAGTAGTGGTCCAATATTCATCAGAAACTTTAATTAATTCTGCTTCCCTTCAGGCATCTTACTTTCACCACAGTGGGGGGAAAAGAAAAAAAACAACAACCCTACCCAACCTGTGGTCATTAATATCAGTATAAAACCAGGATGATGCTTAGACTGTAAGACCTGGAGTTTCACATACTTTTCTCATAATGTTTTTAAGTGGCATCCAATTAGTACATGGGGACTAGGATGTGTCTCAGTGTGCAGTCACTGCCAATTTACTTTATAATTTAAAGAATTAAACCTTCCCTCTAGCATCTCCCTTTTGCTCTTGTACAGCTTTATTGTTTTCAGTGAGCTATATACCTATTAAATGAATGAAAAGTATACTGGATCCAGTGGAATTAGAACACACATCAAATTATTCACTCCGAAAGGTAAACAGGAAGGAATCAAAGCAAGAATTACTTCTTAAATTGTCAGAATATATTTACTAGATACTCTAATTGGAAAAAAAAAACCCCAACGAACTAAACCAAAAAAAAAAGCAAGCAACCAAAAAAAACAACAAAACCACAAACCCCAACACCACACAAACAACAACAACAAAAAACAAAATAGAAAGAGGACATATTCTAAGGGTTATGTATAATGCAACATTTTCTGAGAAATGGATCAATTCTGTTCTGTGCTGCTGTTACTTTGCATGATTTTGCCCAAATTGTGTTGGGTCAGATTTTCAAGACCCTTTAACGATGGGCTGAATTTCCATATGCATGGTGTCTCACCTTTTGTGGCCATTGATAACAGCTGGGCTGCTAAAACCCTTGAGGTTTCTGTTAGGAACATACTTAACTGTACACTGTTAGAACAGCTTTACATTTCTTGTGTTTCAGTACTTCAGGTGTAAAATAATACAGTACACCCCACATTGCTCATGGTTGCTGTAAAGACAGGTACACTGAGGTACACAGATGTTAGAGCAATCAAATTCATGGAAGACAAAATACAGTGCAAACTAGAAAAGATCCTTGACACACCTTACTGCAGTTTAGAGCCTTAAAACCAAGAATAAACTGTGATATTTATATTACAAAACCTTCCATAAATCAGTGGTTTTTTCCAGGAATGTAAATCAACAGAGCATTTGGCTGCAAAATTCCTCTTTCCAATCACAGAGGTGTCAATACAAAGCTCTCACAGACAGGCAGCATTTGGGTTTAGTCTTCAATCTGTGCGACTGTTTCTAGCTCTGAGCACATTTTGTCTGCAATCCTTCCAGCCCTGGTCCTGTCTTACAGGGCTCATCATTTGCTAAATGCATTATTTCAGGACATAACCTTTCCAGTGTTAGGCAGAAGAAAAAGACTTAGATGACAGTTTACACTTGTACTCTTAGCCTCTGTGTGCTCTGAGACAGTCAGTGCAGGCAATGGTGGAAGAGAAAAATGTGAATGAAGCAAAACATTTTTTGATTTCGGATCTATGGTTATTTTTAAGAGGATAGCACATAGAGGATCTTAGACAATAAAAGATCTACTCACCACTGACATTTTGACAAAACAGTTTTAAAATTAAAAGCAAATACACAATATTTAGTAGAATTTTTGAAACTGGACCATTTCCTTAAAATTTCCTTGGATAGTGTGGCAAAAACTTAGCTAACACATTTGTTAGCATAGGACACATGGGGGGCTGCTCTGGAAAAGCAGGCATTGCTGTCAGAAAAGAGAAGTAATTGATAAAGCTCTGACTGCAAATGTGAGTTTCACTTTGGCTTTCAATTTTAATCCCAGATTCCAATATTATAAATACATAAAATGCATTTCTTTTACAGAATGCAAATTATTTATTGAGAAATGGAGCTAAAGATTGATTCCTGACTGTGTTCCCAGGCTCTTAGTTTCAGACTGAACTAGAAAGAATTACCTTCGAGCTTTCCTTTCTGCCCAGGGTTTCAGTGAAAACAAGCCCCATGCCCTGACTCCTCTCTGACACCTTAACATTATTCCTTTTTCACAGTTACTGATATAGGTCATAGCCCTGACAAATCTATTATGGCTCATTCATAAGTCCTGCAGTTTACTTGGACAGTAATTTCTGGCCCAGAGCATCACTGAATGTTCAGTTTTCTCCTTAAAAAAACCCAAAACAAAACCAACAAAACAAGACTCAGGTGCCCTGTTAAGTGTTTTAATTGGATTGCTCATCCCCACAAAACAAGGAGGGCCAGTGTCAAGGGATATTCTGAACTTCTACAACTCTATCCTCTCATGTAGCCACTTAGCCTAAAAAATAGATGCAGAAATAAAAGCAGAAGCAACAACTGATTCAAAGCCCTATATAAAATGAGTCCATTCAAATGCCTGATAAAATTATTTCTACTATTCTGTCCACAGTGTAGGTACAACAAAGCTGCTGGTCAGGTCCAGCAGTGCTTTGATCAGAGGTTTTATTAAGTTTCCTGTTGCAGCCGTCACATTCATAAATGAAAAAAAGGACAAGAAGATGCAAAGTCCTCACTTCCTCTGCACTAACACTAGGCCAGCTCTTTAATTCCTTCCTGTATTTGCACTGGAACAACATTCAAGGTTTATGTTAATACATTTTACCCAATGCCTAAGGAAAGATAAATCATAGTGGTCAGACAAGTGCTGCATTGTGCTTGATTGTTCAGACTCATGACTTAATGCATGTCCCCAAAAGAAGACAGAGACAAGACAACAGCATGGGTCAGCTTGCTTTTCAGCCAGGTTGGAAGCTAGAAAACCCAGGAGCCCCTTACTGCCACAAGTATTTGCTCTGAACAGGTCTCTTAGTTTTATTACTAACACAAAACACTATGAAATAGCAGATTCCTTTCCTGACACTAGCACATTTTAATATTTAGAAAAAATACTTCTATTTAGGAAAAAAAGTGACCAGAAATGAGGTCACCAAAATTCACTAATTTCTGGAAACTATGACACAAATATTCAAACGGGACTAAGAGTTCCAACCCAAAATATTTAAGCTTTATTTCCTGTTATGTTCAAAGAAAACACAACCATCTCAGGGGAAAACCTTTCATTTTTCTTAAACTGCAGTAGCTTATTGTTGACATAAAGTATTTGGCTGTAATAACTTTTTAACTGTCATCACAAAGGCTATAATATATATATTTTAACAACATTCACAACTCCCAGAAGTACTAGCTTTCTAGTGGAAGTTTTAACAAAATAACCTGTGCATTTTTAAAATAACTTTGCTGTGCCTTCACTGCCAAGATTGATCACTTTATTTCATGAAGAAGATCATTAGGGACTTTCATACATGCCATCAGGCACGGTGAGCCTAAACTGCCACGTTTTGCTGGAAAGAAGACATCCATGGAGCCCCTCTTGCTGCTGCACACAGATATGCTATAACCTCCAGGCTGCCTGTGCCAAACAAATGCCAAGACATTGCATTGCATTGCTACCCATTTCAGCTCGACTTTTAACCAAATTAACTTTTGTGCTGTGAAGTTCAGAATATGGGTGCTGTGGGTGCAGGTTTTCTGGACATAAGCAGTAGCTGGATAATGAGGAAGTTTCTCAGAAAAGAAGCTGTGCAATTTCATGTTTCAGTGGCCTGCCTTGGAGACAAGGCATTCCCAAACCAGCCGTGCTTGACTGGCTGGGTGCCCACTGCCACCTAAGGAGGACTGTGGGCTCCTTATTAGGGTTTTGGTCTTGATCTAATGTCACTTTTGGAAATATGTGTTAAAATAGAACGATACAGCTGTCACATAAATCTGGTAAGTTCATGAACATATAAAAAAAATGGTTCTTCAAAGCTAGGTTGGTGGGGTGCATGATGTAAATCAGGGTTGTGAAAGCCTGTCTTCATTTAATGATGCCTTTCATGCTGCGTATGTGATCAGGTTCATTCAATGTGTACTTTGCATAAAAGCCAAAAAGTTAGGAGCTGAAACACATGAAGAGAACGCTCATATCATAATCCTATCCCTGTACATATAAGCATTATGATGGCATCTTTCACTACAAGAATATACACTGTTTCTGAAACCTGGAAATATCCTACAGATTTTTCATATGCTCTAGCAAAGTGCATTTTTAAAAAGCACTCATTAAACGAGCCACCAGTTCACACCACTCATTCATTACAAGCATTATGATGGTGCTCTTTGTGCTTTTAATTTACTTCAATTTCAGTAAGATCTGGGGATGTTGAGAAGCTTGGCAGAACCCTGAACACATTAAACAACAGGATACTGAAAGAGTTGCCTTTGTACTTTAAAGACAGTAATGGAAATTAAATAGTATTTTAAAACATGTTTTGAGATTTGTATGTTACTGTATTCTCTGAAGCAATACATGCCCACAAGGGTGCCACACTACTTGTACTTGTGACTTTGGCTTATGATTACTGCTTTTACTCAGCTGAAAAATGTTAAAATTCTCTTAGCATTGTTCTTTAATGAAAACATTAAAATGAAATATGGCAGGGTTTTTTTCTGAAAACTCCAGTGTCCTCCTGAAATGACTAACCTAAATCACAGGGAGATGCTTGCAAGCCACATTCTTGCTCAAAATGGGCTGCTGATCCAAGCACTTGTCTAATACTTACTGTCTGCAATGCTAGGAGGAACAATCGAGCTCTCCTTCCACATCTTCTCCCCACAACAGTTGTAAACATTCATTTGCCAATCAAAAAATCACAGCAAGTTTATGCTACACTGGGCCTTAAATACCTGATTAATTCTAGAAATTACCAAAATAAATACAGGCTAAGTCTTTGCTCATTGAATAAGGATAAAGTAACTTCAAAATCCACAGCCACTGGTTGCCATGCAACCTGCTATAGTATTATGGCAGAAATAAGCTGTGCTTGAATTTTCAGTGCCCTCTCGCTCAGCCTTCTTGATGTTGTGATACTCTAATGCTTCTCAGCTAACTTCCATTAAGTAGTTTTTTGTGGGGTAGTATTCCAAGGTTAAAATGATTAAATAACTTTTATGGTTGATCAAATATAAGCCCTTATTATACACAGTAGGCAAAACCATACATTTTAATTACTTTGTTATCAAAGATCTTGGTATTTACATTTCATTTTTCAGTTATAATTCTGAATTTAGTTTGACCTTCATAAAAAAGAGAAGACCCAAGATTCTTGCTGTCTTAAACAATTTTTCCCATAAACAATAAAAGCCATTAAGACATGGTAATAATAGAAACAACACAATGAGATCTACACAGCCTATTAGAAATATTTTCTACTGAGATATTTTGTTTTATTTATTTAAGCATCACCTTTTAATTTTTCAGTTTAATTTTTAGCTACCTTAATTATTTGTACTACTGCTACTAAATGTATTGATAATACATTTGCTGTCTAGGGGTGATACATCAATATTCAAAAATACTGACATTACATTAATTCAAAGTTCATTTAGAGCTATCAATAGCATTTTTTCTTTATAAGAAGGATATTTCAGTATAAATACTGAAATAAAAATACTAGTTTCAGGTACTCTACAGAACTTTGCTACTAACTGGTAACAAAGTAATTTTCTCCAATTAAATTGCACTAATATTTACAGAGACATATGCTTAAAAATTCATGATTAGGCAAAGTTTGTATTTTGCATTTTTGGTTTGTGAAATTATTTGAAGAAGACAGATTTCACAGACAAAGATCAACCTAATAAGGTCTTGTCTTATATATCCATTTATTACAGAAATCTAATGCAATTCAAAATCTATTAACCTCTACAACTTCTGTAAAAACAGATTTATTAGATGAGGACAGAAACACCATGTGCATAATTCACACTGTAAATACATCAAAATAAAAATACTATCTTTCATTTGGTGAAAAGACAAAACTAAAAGAAAAAGAAGTCTTAATGTATTTATGTGGAAAGATGTTTAGATCACCCTTTGTAAGAAAGTATTATGTTTTGCCAAATTAATAGTCAGTACTTTTCATGTGTCTGCTTAGATTACACAGAAATGTTGAAGAAAAAAATAAAGATAAGTTTAAAAATCCTGTATTTTAATTCTTAAAACCTTTTTTTTTTTAAACTACTTTGTCTTTCCAGAGCTTTACAAAGCTTTTCCCACAGTGTACGGTGATCTTTAAATATATACAATCAAATATACTTATGCTTGTGGTGGCTGGTTACAGACAGGTTTTTAAAAAATTATTTGCTTTTCATAGTGTACTAGTTCATAACAAATAAGGAAAAAATACTAAATAGAAAGCATGACATTAACAACAAGCAGTAGATTCAAATAACCTTGCAGTCAAAGCTTTGTAACCTAATTCCAATAATGGCTCAAAGATACATGGCATAATAACATTTTCTCTTTTTCAGATTGTAATAACGTTCACATGCAAACGCATGGCCAGACTCATCGTTACAAAATGATTGTTTAACACATTCCTTCTCGGGCTTTGTAGCCTCACGTCTGCACAATGTGCCCCTTTCAGCATCTTACCGTGCGACACTTAAAGTTAGCTCCAAACAGCATCACTATTTTCTCATTTATTTTGTTACTTTAGGGAAAAAGCTCCGAACATTCCCCCTCCTCCCCAGCCCCCCAATTTAAGGAATGACTCTACAGTCATTGCCTTCTCATTCCAGTTAAAGAGAGGGGAATGAGCTGATCCGTTCGGAAAGGCAATCTCTTGTAACTCCTTCTGTAAAGGGCAGAGGAGCAGACAGCACGCAGTGACACACGGCCGTGTGCTGAGGAACAGACGGGGGCACTGTCCAATGTGCTCAACAGCATCCCTGCACCGGAGCATCCCGGCTGGCGGCGGGAGCGGCACGGCCACGCTGCCCGGCACCGTCTGAGCCATTAATAATTAGCAATGCTAAACTGCAGCGACTCCAGCCTTGCTGTCAGGTGTTTAGATAATGCCGTCAAGCGCGGAGCCCGGCGCCCACAGCCGTTTTGTAAACTCTATCTATCAGTTCAGGAATGCATTTCAGTTTCCTAGCGTGCATACAGTCGACCTGCTGGTGAAATTACATTGTATAAAGTGAAATACTGTACTATGCAGGCGAAGATAGAAAGCAGAAAAGAACTTAAAGAAAAACTTTAAAGGATCTGTCATCAAAACTTTAAATAGGCCTTTCTCCAGCTGTAGCTAAATTATTGTACTTCTTGATACTGTTTGCTCCTCATAGCAATTGAAAGCATATGTAATTTAACAGCAGGCCTCAATCCTTTAATAAGCTGTCTTTAAAATACCTTACATGGATTACCTATCTGTAAATCTGCTTCCCATGCAGAATGTGACAGCATTATGGAAATTGTGAGTTCAGTAAAGATGGCATATACCAAAGAGAACCACATCTGCACACTGTAAGATTATACCAAACATTGGAAGTAATCTTTAGTCATTTATAATACTGCAGAATGAATAATTAAGATTAAGGGCTCTATTCTGCCCTTACTTATGTCCTACGTATCTCATAATTCCCCCCCCCCCAATGTAAATTAAACGGAAAAGTAGCACTGCAAGGCTTTCTTGTTCAAATTATGCAAAGTTGGTATTCATCCTTCTGCAATTTGGTGCACATCTAAGGAAGTTTGGCAAAAAGGGAACGATCACATATGGAACAGAATCCATACTAAAAAGGGATATCCCATGTTTGCCAAAAGGAGCAACTTGCAAGTAGCACATATTTCCTTATCACTTAAAAAAAATATTAAAGAAACAAAAACCAAAAAAGACTTTCCCAGAGCAGAAACACAGTTCAAAGAGATTCTGTGCTGTGAGTCACCCTGCTGAATACACAGCCTGCCTATACAAAAAGAAACACAATGTCTGAAAGCAGCTCACAGCAGAGGGGGAAATGGTAAGTTTTGGCAAGGAAAGGGCAGCACTAATGTTCCCTGTCACCTGGATTTCTAATCAGGACCTATTTCTGCACTTAATAATATGTAATTTCTTCTGCCATTTACATATAGGAGAAGCAGCAACAGGAGAGTTTTCTCCAAACCTGTGCTGGTGGGCAGGAGGAGGAGGAGAGAGAGGCACTGACAGTAACCAAGGTCCTTTGAGGAAAGACCAGAGCCAGCTATGTTTTCCTTGCCCACCCTCAGCTCCTGGAGTCTGCAGGATCTGAACATATATTTTATTCCACAATATACGAGTCCTTTACAATCTCCTTTCAGCGGGTACCATGATATGGGGTCTGCAGACAGGAACCCAGATCTAGACCCTCCCTTACAGCCTTACAAATGCTTTTGTTATTTGCAGCAGATGAATGAAATGAAATTACTATCTTACCGATAGCCATTCATCTATCACAGAAATTACAAACCTGTTACTGCTGGGGTAATGGAGCCCACGATGAGCCTTGGCCTTTTTCTTTGCTCTGCCAATTCATGAAAGCCAAACAAAGGCCTTTTTTTTGGAATAATTTTTACTAATGCCTAAGATTCTCACACATGGTTAATGTCTGCTACTTTGGAAACAGTGGCATTTCTAGGACTTGGCATTTGAGACAGCAGATGGGTGGAAATAAATTTGCCTCTGGGGTTAGGGCACTACACCAATCTTCTTTGTCCACTGCAGTTCATTCTCTCTTGCTGTAGAGCAATAAAGATGCTGCCATTTAAAGCATCTGAATCTGAGCTTTAGCATTCACCTTATTCCCAGTATTGGTGCTGTGTATTAATGCTGGTCATACTAATACCAAAATAAATTGCAAGCATGTGCAGCACATGCAAGCCCTGGAGAGCCTCCAGTGTTAAATGATATCTCAGCTGCTGTGGCAGCTTTCTCACATAAGGAGGACACTTTCCTCCCCCCATGTGAGAGCCCAGAGAACACACGTCTTTAAATGCAGAATTAGCTAAGCAACTAACACATCATACGGCAAAATAAACAATATTCCCAAGCTTGTTAAAAGCTAAATATGGCACTTCAGAGAACAATGCACAGTCAAATGAATTTCAAGACTACGTTACCACTAAGACATTCTTAATCCTCTGGTCAGATGTAATTTTAAAATTGCACAGAAAGTGAGGAGGTGATTATTAAGGGAGTGAGAACATATTCCAGCTCTAAAACAGACATAGATCAACTGACATATGCACAGACATCTCAGATGGCGACTCAGCACAAAAAATCACTGGGAAAAAAAATCCCTTTGCATTTCTATATGTGTTTGGAACCGTTAGTTCCTCACTGCTGTGGTACCATTCATTTCCCAAACTTCTGAAATCCTCTTTATCTGTGAGATTCTCATACACTCTTAAGAGAAAGTAGTGGTAACCTATCTCTTTTAAGACTACAGCTTTTGAAAAACCAGACTGTCAGAATACTGCAGGATGTACAATGAAAGGCAAACGAAAGGCAAAGAGACTGGCTAGGTTTTTTAATGTTTCCAGCATCCACAATTCTATGATTAATTTGTTCTCTCTCATCCTCTTTTCAAATTGGAAGGAAAGCCTTTACCATTTCTGAGTTTAGCATTACTTCCTGCTCAATTTAGGGATTTTATTGCCACAGAAAGCAGACTGATAATGATTATTATTATGAACATTTGTAAGGCAACAACTACTGCAATATGAGGCTTATATTAAAAGGAAAATTATTGTCAAGTACCAAGAGCAAATTTCCAGTAATCTGTGAATAATCTCACTTTTATGAAATGAAGAAAGAGGTTTTCTTTCTCAATAGACATACAAAGTGCTGGAGAACCCAGAAAAAAAAATTAAAAAAAAAAATCCATCAGAGTAAAATCACATCTTAAGCAATCCCTGAATGGAGTCATGAACCAGAAGAGCTGAACATTCACTCAAGCTGTCTAAATATACACAGCTCATTTGGAAACAGTACTTCCTGCTTAAATTGACGTGATTTTGTGTTGCTTCTGGATCTGAAATCTCAGTATCTGACCCCTAAAGAAATGAAAAGTTTTAAAAATCTCTTGGATTGTCTTGCCATAACTGCCCAATAATCTTTCTGGAAAAATGAGGTTAGTGGGTCCCTACACTTAATAGATGGTTTCTTGAGCAAGACCTAGGTCATTTGAAGTTCAACAGATTTCTGGCAAATGCCCTTCATTTCAAAAGATATTCACAATCTCCAGCACTAATAATTGTACTTGCATCTCTCCATTTTGTGTTTTAACTAGAAAGAAAGAAAAAGGCAATTCACAGTTCAGTACAATCTTCTTTTCTCGTTCATAACTAAAACTAAAGAAAAGTTTGTCAAGGAGGAAGGCAAAGGCAGAAACAGGTAGATTGGAATGCAGCACGATAGGCTTTTCCATGCTTTTTTAAAATGAAAATTTCCAACTTCTAATTTCTCATTATCTTCAGTGCCATGTATTTGAACAGCCACGGTGAAGAGCTGCTGCTGACTCTCAAAGCACTTATTTTATGTCGGCTCCCAGATCACTTGCACTGGGCACATTTTGGAGGAACACCAGCTCAGCCTTTACCTGAGTAAAGGCTCCTTTCACCTGTCCTGCACACACCAGGTCACTTTGTGTATAAAGGCCAGCATTCTTCAGACATTAGTATCTTAACTTGGTAATTTCTGTGAAAACAATTCCTTGACCGAAGGGATAACAAGGTTAACTTGGAACCTTTGTCTCTTACCCTAAACTTAGCAGCCTTGTGAGATGCATATTCTGGTAAAGAAAAGAAATTAATAAATAAAGAATACTGGTCCTGATCTGCAATATCTTATTTTGGAGCTGAACAAAAAACCCAGAATAGACTAGTAAGGGATAGAGCCAGCCTTTACATAATTTCAAAGGCTGTTTTTCTTTTACATAGACTTTTTACCGTTTCTTTTCATTTTCAAGGACATTCAGAAAAAAAAATCTCTATTTTTTAAACCTTTAGAGCAACAGTTTATCTTTGAAGAAACAATAACAGATCTACTGGATCTAGAAGATCTACTATTAGACGTGATAGGCTGTTTGAAGGAACACTATAAGAGAATAAAAGAAGGAATTCACATTAAATCAGAAATGGGGACGATTCAGCTTTAAACTCTGCTTTATCTATCCATATATTTCTTTTACTATTGCCTTCATATCAAGAACATTTCCATTTTGTTTTCCCACATCTTGTTCTGAAAGAACTTTAATGCTTTATATTTCGCACAAGTGGGTCACGTTCTATTTGCCAGAGCACTGGAGTGAAAGGTATCCTGTCATCTCTGATATTGCAACTGATGTAAGCCCTGAGAGGTGCATACAGTAGTGTTTGTTTGATCAGTTAAGTATTTGACATTATCTTCTAAGTGCTATCTCTTCTGCTCCCTGAAATTCTGGAAGTGTATACTTGCAGAAGAGATCATCTGCAAGTATACACTGTCTCCTTGTCTCAAGCTTCCCTCAACAGTACTCTAGTTCATCTACAAGCTAATTCACCTAGTTTTTCTCTTCTTAAAACATCTAATAATGTAAACTATATAACCTGATCCAGAGCTTCACTGTCCTTGTCTTAAACTGATCTCAAGTGCAGAGGTTGAGGTTTTTTGAAAGTCAGAATTCTCATATGATGCAGTGAAGCTGAATCCATTCATTCCTCTAGCTAAAGGAACTATTTGACACTTCCAAAAATATAACTGCCTGCATTAGAATTCCTATTTCATAATTCTTTTTTTTAAGTGCTGCTTGTGAAATCATTTGTTACTATGATGATTTTGAGTAATTTATTATCACTTGGACCACTTTCCCTTTTACTCTTAGTATTCTTAGTTGTTTCATCTCCTTTGGTAAAAGGACACCAGAACTACCTTTGAAAGGAAGTGCTGAAGGGTACAGAGGTTTTTGCAATCTTTTAATTTTTCCCTTCCTGTTTCATACTCCATGCCTATATTTTCCTGCCTAGAATTTCTAGGTTTATTGTTTACTTGAAGTTCCAAGGGTGAAAAAATAAATTTTCTTCTCCTCCCAACAGACAAAAAGTAATTTTCAGCAGCAGCACAGTGGAAGGAAGCTGGATATATAAAAGCAGCAAAAAAACCAAAACCAAAACCAAAACCCCACCCAACCCCTCCCCCCAAAAAAACCCAACCAAACAAAAAAAAAACCAAAACCCAAGAGTAAAAGAAAGCTTAAATCTATTAACAATAGACTGAGGTGACATCTTTATTTTATCTGTATGGCTAATGAACATTTAAAACCAGAGATCGACTAATTACACATAGCAACCATTTATTTAGTGATAAGCCCATGTGCTGCCATACAAATAAATGTGCAAATGCGAATAACACTATTCCCACCCTGAGGTTTTCAACAATCTTAAGTGACACACACATAAGTTAATATAGACAGAACACCCTTAACATGGACAGGATTTTAAACTGTATGTTTAAGGGTTTGTTTTGTTTGCAGTTGAAGAAAGGATCAGTGCTGCAAAATGAGAAGTGCTTTAGAAACAAGTACTTTGCCTCAGAGAAGAAATCAAGGCAATCTTACTGGTTTCTAGCACAGTCCTGGTCTATCCCATGTCCATCTTGGGTTTGCAAGTTCCAGTACTCTCCTGTATCCTCTCCCCTCTGTAGATGCTTCTGGAATTAATTTTGCCTTTCTAAAAAGACTCCAGTTATTTTTCATTTCTCCCTCAGTTTACTTATTCTCAGGTTCCCTTTCTGTCTCTACAGCAGAATTCCTTATTTCTCTGCTGTCAAGCTCCCCAGTTCAAAACAGTTCTTAACCTCCCTTCATTTCTTACTTAAGACTATGCCTACCCTTCTCGTTTTACCTTTCAAGAGCACAGCCTTTCCTATCCAATTTACACAGCAAAGATCCCTGCTAATTGCAAAACCTTACAATACTGGTATCTAGTCAGAATGCTCTTATCAAGATACTTCCTTTCCATTGTCTTGGCCATGGGATATCTGTCTTTGCCTCTCTCTGCTGCCTTCCCTCTTCTTTTAGATGAAACATAGTATTTGTCCTCACTTGGACAGGGTATTTTCCTTCCCTTTCACTCAGTACCTTGAGGTCTGCTCCATCCTCCCCTGCTACATGAGCCAGGTCTCCAACTCAGACTTCCTATATTTTCAAAGCATTATCTGTGCTCTCTGCAGTGCCCTTCAGACTTCTGATACACTTTCCAACAGCACCCACTGAGCTTTTCTTCTTTCAAATCCAAACCTCCCTTCTCCTTCTCATATATCTATAAACTTGTTTGTTGCTGTGTGCTGAGACCAATGTATTGACTAAATACTTTCTGATTGCTTAAGCATGTTGTCTGTCAATATTTTGCTCCTCTGGGGTTTTTTTTGTTTGTTTTGTTTTGTTTTGTTTTTTTCCATAAGTGCTCTCATTGCAACACATGACTGCTAAAGCAGCAGCAGAAACAGTNTGAGACCAATGTATTGACTAAATACTTTCTGATTGCTTAAGCATGTTGTCTGTCAATATTTTGCTCCTCTGGGTTTTTTTTTGTTTTGTTTTGTTTTGTTTTTTTCCATTTGTGCTCTCATTGCAACACATGACTGCTAAAGCAGCAGCAGAAACAGTTAGGAAAAAAGATACAAGATTTTGAAAACATGTAAATTAAAATATTTTTCCTGAAAATCTAAACAAAAATGTATGGAAAAATACATTGAGAAATACAATCGACCTATAAACAATTTAATCTGGGGATGAGGTGACAAAATATTGAGCATTTAATCCTGCTTTAAGTTGAAATCACTGTAAAAATGCAGAACTGTTACACAGACTTCCATTACAATGGTTAAGAAATATGGCAAAAAAAAAAATCTAAACAGTGGTTACACCTTTTTTTGACCTGGCCTACAAGTCACTAAATCCAAGTTAGCTAGACTAATTAATAGAAGATATCACAAATCTACTCTAGTATTATAAGTACTATTCCTACTATCATAAAGACACCCACCTCCCAAGAAAGTATGTGCCCATTTATATTTCCCAGAGGTAATGAAACATGGACTTTTGAATTATGGTGAGGCCTATCCCTTGAGCTGTAAAAGAATCAGCCCAAAACACTAGATCCAGACACAGAGAAATTTTTATCTGAATTTGAACTTTGCATTTAGTTAGTGTTCATCTTTGATGAATGGAAAAAAGGGAAAATAAATTCATTTTTGTCCTGAAGTCACACACTATATAGTTTGAATAGCTGTAGTATGAATTTTCCCTTCAGAAAAAATATACTATAAAATACACAGTGCTACTAACCTCTGCTGCAATCTTGTGGTAACAAAAGTATATTTTATGTTTCGAGTTAGATTGGATTCCAGCTTTCCAAAAGTGGAAGGAAAAGGCAGCAATCTACTTTTCTACTCAGTTTTCAAGGTCTGATAAAAAAGTTCTAACAGGACTGTGACTAGGCTTAAATAAACATAGATAGCAAGGCATTGTTAGAAAAAAAATTAAACACGTCTTTTGTAAGTTTGTCAGGAAAATATCACTGTGATAAAAAGTCTCCTTCTATTGGGGTAGAGGATCTTGGAGACAGGCACTGGAAGAGTGCCTTTAGTGATTCAGGCTGGAGATACCTGACAATGGACTGTGCCTGAGGCTTAGCCAGGCAATGTGGGAGCTGCATGGGGAGTGGCTGCACAGAGCTGCTCTTCAGATGCATTTTTTGCAAGATTTGGCCCAAATGTAAGAATTTGATCTTTTGCAATCCAAATCTTTCTTTGTCTTGTGGAAGGGAAGTTGGGAATGGCTGTGCCACCTCTCCATGCCCTTCAGATGCTGTGGCTGGTGTGGCACCAGGGCATGGAGGTACTCTGCTCCTGCCCAGCCACTCAGGGACTCCAGCACCCACCTCACAGAAAGCACAACAGTTCTCTGAGCTGGGACTGAGAACTGATTTGCTGTCATAAAGACTACATAAAACTCAAAAAAATATCTTTTTTTTTCTTAGGTGTAGGCTATCATTTTGATATGTGTAAGAGATTCTAATGATAGAGGCAGTCTCTGCAGATTTATCAGGGCTTCCCATTAACCTTTTCAGCACCTTTTTCTCCTCAGCAAGGCTTCTTCAGGAAGCAGCTAAGAAAGGAAATACTGCCAGTGCAACTGTATGAAAGCCACCCTGCCAGAGATCTATGTCGGATACTGATGATCAACGTTACAGCCTAAAAGACTTTCTTTCTCTGCAGAGAAATACAGCTGTGGTCCTTCAGGAGAAAAACATTGCATAATTTCCACTTCTCTGCATGGATTTTTCTCAGCTGATGCATTGTCTGGATTGTTCTCATGTAATACTTTCTGCTGTTTTTGAAACTTCCTACAGACATATTTTTATAAAGTTCACAAACCATAAGCCAGAGAGAATACTGAACTGGACCCACCATTACCATTCTCCTATTAGAGAACAGGATCAAATGCCTTGTTTAGTGGTTTTCCATATTGGAGCAACAAAGATAACTGAATTTAGCTAAATTATCAAAATATAAAATAAAACTAAAACTACAAATAACTTGTTTTCATAAATTTAGCTGCACATTGATGAATTTTGAGCTTGCTTACTTTGTATTTTAAATATTTGTATTTTTCTGATGTTTAGACAAAGCAATTTGTTTAACTTTTGCTAAGGAAAAAGATCTCTGACATAATCCACTGCAAATTCAGCAGGATAATTTTAGTGCCCAGTCAATGGGGCTCTTACATTCCATGCCATTCTATTTTTCCCATGCTGTTCTTGCAGTCACAATTCCAGCCCAATTTTTAGACTAAAGTGATAATGATGCTTGTTTTCACATTTTCTGGTTTTTGTATATTTATAGATATTTTTGAGATTATAAGAACTGTCAATCTCTTAAATTTATAATGTATGTATTTATCTTGTCATTAAAAACTTTTATAAATATCCAGCTGGTAGTGCACCAACTAACTTGGTGTTAAGACTATAATGGTTCAAGATGCTGTGAAGATGGACAACAGCATTTTATTTTACACAAAATTGTACTGGCCACAAAATTGTAACTTGAAAAATGCATGCTATTTTTCTAATCTGGCACTAATTCTGTAGAGATTCAAATTCAAAAGAAATTCTCAATTACTATTTGTATGTCTAAGTCTATATGCAGACTTACTCTATTTTGGTGTATCCATACACTGAATTTATTTCCATGTTTGAAATGTATACCTGATTCTCCTTTACAAGGAGATTCAGGTGACTGGGAGTTTGGCTTGCACCCCTTTCTACTCTGCCAGGCCATAAGCCAATATTACAGGCTGCATTTTTTACTTTTCTGAGTCATCCAGATAAAAGGAAAAAACAGTAAAATTCCCTGCACCATGCACCACTCAGATAACAAACAGACAAATAAATATAAGCAAAACAACATCAATCTTTATGTATACATTAAAATGAAAATAGAATCTTTCATATCCCATGAGTTTGATTCCTTTTTCATCTTTTTTACTTTCCACTTTCCTGTCCTTACCCTGGTTTTTGCCCTCTAAAAGCAAGCTATCCCTCCTCTCTACTCCTGCAGTCATGGATGCTGTTCTTATTTCTGGTCAGAGGCTCTTACTCACTCTCTGCCTCCCCAGTAACAACAACACTGATTTCCTAAATATTCTTTCTTACAGCTTTCCAACAGGGAAATGTTCACCTTCTCCATCTGCCCCGAGTGTGCCCCCTCCCTGGCCCGTATCAGTATCCACCCAACATCCAGCAGTCGGGGGGGACTGCCTCTTTTCCTCTATAACCTTAATTGTCAAATAGCTTTGTGGGACTCCAGGTGAGTAAAAAAGCAGCAAAATTAAGGAATTAGGAGAAGGACACAGGGGGCTGAGTTTGGATGGGCGGCTCTGGCACCCTGGCAGCTGGACACAGCTGTGCCCGGCATGCTGGCTGCCACCGGGCTCTGCCCACGCCTGTGCCACGGCCAGGGAGCCTGCTGTAGGAGAAGACTGCCACAGGGAATAAAAAGAAAAACCTGAGGGATAAAAATGGATAGCTTCCAATTAAAATTACCATACTGTAATTTTGTTAGTTATCAGTGACAGACTAAAGTACATGGCAGCTTAACTGACAAGAAAATGTCCTTTTGGGCATAATACAGTGTACAGATCTTTGACTTTTTAGCATGCAGTGTCCAGATGGTACTTTTTTGCTTCGTGTTTTGATCAGGAGGCAGAAAGGCCATTTCGGAAACAGTGACAGCAAAAGCCAGGATAGATCAGAGGCACACGAGGCTGCCTGAATGTATGAGGATGTATGGTATCATTGCAGGTAATCCTCACATGAGGGTACGTACACTACGAAGGATATTTTCTAAAGCTATTTGCTGGAGACACTATCAAGTGCACTTAGAGCAGTGGTTTGTGTGGCTGATTAGAAACCTACCCTGCTGTTGCTGAATGCCCGTTAAGACAAGGAACATTTTATTTACAAGACGTAAAGAGAAACGACTGCCGAATAATAAAATGTTCCACTACATTCCAGCATGCTATATTAACTTAGGAATGATATTGTATATGAAAAAGTTATGCCCTCTTCATTTTTTCCCGCAGTCTTTACTTCAGAGATGTGCACAATGCGCTTCCCCCCACCCCACAGGAAAGATAATCTTTCTTCTTCAGCACAGCACAAATCCCGCGGCTAACTCCCCTTGTGAACCTGAGTGGTATTGACATGGGGGTGTAGAGTCAGGCAAAAAACCAGGCATCTTCTGATGAAACACATAAACTACACACATTCAAGAACAAAACAAAAATCTTCTAAAAGCCTGTGTGTAAGATAAGACTGCCTTGGGGGCAGCTCGAACTTGCGGTCTTGGCCATTTACTCAGGATTTTACAGAGCCATCTATTACAGTATTCAACAAAAAGAAGTACTTCAAAAAGCTTCTTTTTTTTTTTTTTCAGTTGGAAGTACAATAATTTCTAAGTCAAAATTTGGAAGTGTTCCCAGTTTTTGGCAGTAAAATGATAATACTGGGCATATCATTTTAAAGTGGAATCTCATGGAAGTTAATTCAGACGACAAGGTCACTTTTAGACATTTTTTTCCCTTATGTTTTGGACTGAAAATAATTCCCAAATCCTATTATTTGAAGCAGGGGTACTTACCATAGCAATCCCTGCCTCCCCTGATACACATGCTACCTCTGAGATAGAGTGCCTTAAAAAAAACCCCTCACAAGAATATATACCATGAGCCTCAGAATTTTTTATGCAAAGAAAAGAAAAAGTCATACACTAAGCAATCATATAGTATACCTTTGTACTGCTTGGCTTTAAAATGAACTTTTCAAAAGTGTGAGTTTTCTTCGTTTGTACAAAACCAAACAATTTAGGTGAAAAGGAAGAAAAGGATGCTGGGCTCTTTTAACAGTTAAAATAGAGCATTTACTTCAGTGAAGTAAAACTGATAAACTAAAATCAATTTTGCCCCAATATTTCCTTGCTGTGTTTTGCACCTCAAGCTTAGAGCGTGATCCCCTGAACCTGCAAGTGCTACTACATTATTGTAATTAAAATACCAAACCAACCAACGAAACCAGGAAATGTGTTTGAAGAGAATGGGAGACTTAAGGAAAATCCTGATTAAATTACTGCCATCAAAATAAAGAGGCAAGTAGGGCTCAGAAAGATCAAATTATCTCTAGATAAGATTAAACCAAGTGACACAAAACCAAAGGATCCATGACAAGTATCACAGGTATAACATCATACATGTCACAGAAGTATCTCTGAATATTTTTTTACATTTTGAATAACTTTTTTGAAAGTGTATATCTCCAGTATTTGAATAAAGCCTCAAAGTCCATTTATACCAAGTTTTCCTTAACACCCCTTCCTCTATTTCTCTCACATTTCTTCTCACTCATAAATCCCATTCACATTCTATAAGCTGAATACTGATATACTATCAAAATACAGCCTACATTTATCTAGAACAAAGTATAAACATTTCCAGTGTGTGTACTTAAGATTCATTTGCTTGCCAAATGGTTTTGTCTCCTTCCTTGGTTATTGTCAGAAGGAAGCATTTTGATTCAAATGACTGCATTCCTCAAGCTCAGGTACTGCTGATAACAGGATTTATGACAAGCTAAAAAAAGCAAAAAGTGATCAGAGACCCTTTTTTAAATGCCATCACACTGCTGATTGAAGGTATGACTTAGAGGCCAGATGTAAGGCTGAACACACGTGGGCAGGGAGGAGATTGCCTGGACGGCTATGCTCCCATGCACATGACAAATTCCTGCTGATTTAAAAGCAAATCGGGGAGCACAATTTGGAGAGAAATATTAAAGATTTAACTATCACCAATTCTTCAAATAAATGCACTTTTTTTTTTTTTCAGTGGAGGGGTATTCCTTTCTTTCTCTAGTATATGTTCTATTGAGTAACAAAGCAAAGGAAAAGAAAGTAAGTGAGCAAGGAAATGGCAACCAACCCTTTATTCCTCACATTGTTCCTAGCACTGTGCCTCTCCCTAAACTAGCTCGTACTGGCAGCCTCTGCTCTGTTTACTATTGGCTGCTTTGTTTCTGTGGAAGCACCTCCATACATACCCCACAGAGCAAAAAGAGGAAAAGTAAATTCCAAACTGCAAGAATCCACCGTAGAGCATATCTAATGGCCATCTGCACACATGCTTAAGGAAAGCAGAAAAGCACACAGCTGAGAGACACTTTCCTCGATCTTTCCCCCTCTCTGCCATGTGCCATTTACACATATGAATCCAATGCATCTGAGAGATGATTATCTGGCAGTGTCCTACTAATCTGCTCATCAGTTACAGGACAGGCAGGCACATTTTAAGCATATCAGTTCCTCTGTGATTCTGAGTTAAACTGAAGCCATGAGAGATAGAAGACAAATACATTAAGCCAAGGCAATCCTAAAAGACGATAAAAGCTTTAAGCGATCCAGGAGAGCCAGAGCCCAAATGAGTGAACTTTAAAACAGTCTGTGTTAAAATAGTGAAATATTTCCATTAAGTATTTTCTTAATTTTTTTTCTGTATTGATACACAACATGAACACATTCAGTATGTTTAACACAACAGCACAGATGGAAAGAATAACAACTGAAACTAATTCATTTTGATTCCTGCTTTACAAATAAGAGAAAGACTTGGTCTTCTCTGAAAGATTTATGAGGCTTCCCACCATAAAGGAGCCCGGATTACAGCTATGCTTACTTTATAAAATGAAATTCTGCCATTACAGGCAAGAGTTCATGGATGTAATTATTTCAATGCACTTCCCAGTCAATGTGTCTTACACAGCTGAGCCAAACCCTCTCTTACATATGCAGGTCATTTCATAAGAAGTCTAAGAGCTTCAACAACTTTGTGTGACCTTGCATTGAATAACACTGGAAAATTGATTTGGCTCTAGTAATAAAAGACCGTCTGCATTATCTGCATTCTAATTATAATTAATATAACCAGGATAACTGCTGTATTATTTACGATTAGAGCTATAGTGAGCACAGTGTAATAATAATCTGCTACATAATTTTTTATTGATCTGATGGCTTTATTGCAGAAAAAACAAAATGCTACACTGCTGTACTACTAAAATTGCCTTTCTAGACATGTCTGTTTAGAGGAAGAATGTTCATTTAACATTTCTTTTATCTCATCAAATTCCCATAGATTTTAATATCAGAGAGAGTATGATCCTTGCTTGCATGCTTGCTTTTCTTTTTTTTTTTTTTTTTTTTTT
>VWYP01035056.1:499184-527477 GCA_013400435.1 Pycnonotus jocosus
GCAAAAGAAAGGAAAACTAGACTGATTAACGTGTCCAGATTTTCTATTGTTCATTTCCTGGGAATCATTCATTCCTTGCAATTTTTTAGAAATTGCAGCACGTTTCCCTAACAGAATTGGGCTGTACCCCAGCAATTTAGTGCTCTCCATTTCAACAAAAAACTTATCATTCTACATTAAAAAATTAAATTGTTTAAAAAGAATTCAATTATTTTTAATAATGCATTATTTTTCACAAATATTTTCTGAAAACACTAAGCCATCCCTTAGAAGGCTAAATCACTATTCAATGATCTCACATTTGAATTCCTTTTCCTAAATTCTGGTGAAATGGAAATGAAGGTCTTAATTTGGCAAAAGCAGATGTAAACTGGAGTTTTGTTTTGGTAAAACCTAAATATGCAGTGGAAAAGCTCAAGGCACCGTTTGTAGGAATGCAGTAAAGTATCTGAAAATTAACACATTTTGCAATTTCAATGTAAAACTCAGAAACTGGATGGGAAAAAAAGAGAATGTTTTCCAGAAAGCAATTCCAAATTGCCCTAAACTCTTTAATGCCAAAATAAAATTTCCCGTATAGTTTGTTCTACTCATAATACATTCACTATGCTTATTTTCTGATCTTCACTCAATTCCAAGTAAAATAATGAATAATGTTCATAGATGAGCTTATTACTAGACTTCAGAGTTAATATTTACAAGTACAAATCTTGAGAGTTTATTCTTAGAACTTGTTTCCAGCTGCATCAAGACAATATCAGAAATTAATTACAACATAAGATAGAACAAATACTTAGATATTTATAGGAAATTTATAGATATTCATGATTACATATTATGTTATTAATAATAGGTGTGCTGATGTTATCATCTATGAAAGAAAGATAAATTCTCACTTATTCTTTCCCTGCATGTTTTCATCTCTTCAGTCTATGCTTCTGGGTGATGCTTTCATTTGTTTGCAACAGCTTCCACACTTCTTTATAAAACTGACTGCATTTAAGCTCTGCAGATTCCTACCTAATTATGTTATCTTAATATATTATTTTATTGTAACTTTTAGAAAGAAAAAACAATCAAACAAAATTATTGCAGCTGCACAGGTATTTAGCTCTAATTTGTACTGCTCTCAAGAGTTATCAATTCAAATGCAGTGATTTGCCATTGAAACACTGGCTTGAAATAACTTGAAATAGCTCCCTTTACTAAATTGCATGATCAACCCACCAGCACTAGGTTTAAACAAAACTCATTTTCCTCCCTAGGATCATCTGTGACTTCTCCGTTTAGTTGTCCCCACATTTTTTTTGCTTTTCTAATTGCTCCATCTCCAGGAAGTCGCAATCCCTCAAATCTCCTTCCCACTGCATGATGTGCAGAAATATTATTTTCATTTCCACCAGGATGGTTCTGACAGCCTCCTTTTAGAACAAGCACATCAAGTGCAAACCCAGATGTGTTCAGGTGTGGCTGTGTCTGTCACCCCTGGGTACAAACCATTAACACGTGAAAGAAAGGAAAATTTCCCAATTTGTTATTACTTAAAAGAAAAATAACTATGGGATTGAGAGATATGTACATTGTTGGTCTGTATGTCTGCATGAAGGCTAGAGATATGTACTTCACCAAAATACCTGAGTGCAACTGAACAAAATATGTAGGTGGTCTACATTGAGTGCTTCAGTTTTCTGCATCAGGATGTCCTGTGACGCTCTGCTTTACTTCATTTTCCTTAGAAGACAAACAAGCATTTACACTTGTGTGAGAGGGGCACAGATGTCCAGTATGGAGGCTCTTTGAAAATACTTTGTTCCCTGATCTTATGCCAGTCTCAGCCGTAAAACTATGACATGTACAAATGGGATGCTGAGAAAGCTTGAAGTCAGAATCATATCTAGAGACCTGACATAGTCTGCCCTATGAGCTAAATCCCAGTTCCACCAATGCCAAATTAGACTTCCCTTCACCAGGTTTTGGCTGGATCTGCTCAGAGATGTCCATTCAGGTTGAGCACTGATTTCAATGAATTTGGATGGATGCAAGAATGGATGGATCTTGACATCTGGAATCATTCCAGACAACCTGCTACAGTATCTACTTTTATTATATGCTAATCTACCTACACCAACATTTTGGGGGATTGTATGAATACTTCATTCAGTGAGAGCATTTGGGTTTTTCTTTGCTTGAAACAGCTTTGTAAAGAAGGCAAGAAGAGTATCTTATGCCTATTTTTCCTATATCCAAAACTGTCTTATGTCTGCAGGATGGAGAAATGCCAAAATTCCTTCTTTCAGCTGACTGCTGCGGGATTTGCTTTGAAATCTTCCTAAAGGCTTTTTTTGTTATTATGTAATACCAAAAAATGAGTTAGTGAACTATTCATTTTTATTATGTGTGGTCGTGGCCTATTATAAATATAAAAAAATACAGGCTGGACTTTTCATGACACTCCAATTCTTTCTATGTGTAGTGGATCCATTTATGGGAAGTAGCAGTTGTGTAAACTCATTCTAGCTTTGGAAGTCCAGCTGGGTTCTTTCTGTATCACTCATCACTGAGCATGGTGTTTCTGAGGACCAAATTTGGTCCTTTTTTTAATGGCAGCTCTCGAAGGTATTCAACGCCCTCAGTAGGTTTCTACTGATACAGAACCACTTAGAATTTATTAAATTGTTGTAAGTAGAAAACACATGGGTAAAATCCAACTGACTCTTTCTTTTTTGACGTACCATCAGAAAGGAGGGAGTAAACCTTCTTCCCTAGCAAAGCCTACAGATTTAATTCTGCATGCAGAGAATAAGCAGATTATTGAGATTATTCACCAGATAGGTATTGTTAAAGCTGTTCTTCAGAGCAGAGCTATATATTAAATCTGTGAGAGCCTCACAAACCATGTATTATCCTTAAATATGTCAAATGAAGAACAAATACATTATTTGGGCTACAGTAGGCCCACTTAATAAAAGTTTCTCAACAGAATTTTCTTGTATTTCTGCCCATTTCTTAAGCATTACCTCTGAGGTTATATCAGAAGTTTTGCTTTACATACATAAAGAAAAAAAATTGGGTTATGCTATAAACATTTTGGAAATTTTGAAATCTTGGCAGGAATTCAACAAATCATAAGAATCCCTACCTCTATTTGTAACAAAGCTGCAAAGAGATTCAATCGATAACTTAAGGGAAATGGGTTAAACCCCTCACAGTTTAATCCACAGTAAACAGTGATGAGTTTGTTTGTTTGGCTGTAGAGAAAGTATTAGAACAGAGAGATGAAGAGATAATGGGGAAAAAATCATGTTAAAAATATTCATAAAGTATGTATGTTGATGCTACATTTTCAAACTATTTATCGCAAAAAACCTAACAGGTTTAGTTTATGTTTTTTAGCCACAAGCATTTTGTTCTGAAAATGGGGCTACAAAGTTTGCTAAGGTCTTATGAAATATGAGTCTCATTTGTCCCTATTATTTCTGGCCATGTAGATGCCGTTTCTCAGGCCAACCAAAAGGATGTAATTTTCAGGCTATAACAGGGATATAGTCTATGTCTTACAACAGAGATAAATGACAAATCCTTCAAGATATGCATTGTTCGTAACAAAGTGTGGGGGTGCAGCCCCATCCTTCCAAGACCTCTCACCTCTGTTTTTACCTGAAATTTTTGTATTATCGGATGGTTTTTCTCAGAATATTCTCTTCCATTAGAGAAGAAGAAGCTCTGTGTTTTTCTACACTAAATATAGAGGCTGCAAAAATAAAAATTGTCCCTGTAAATGTAACCTACATAAAAAGGGTTTCCGGACAAACAGCAGCAGCAGCAAGGTAAAAACACCTGTCTCCTTTGCCTCTTCCCTTAGTCTCTGGCTCAACTTCAAAGTCTACTTTTGGACTATTTAAAATGCTAGTCTGAATAATAACAGGGAATTACTTTTTTACACCAAACTACACAAGGAAATTAAATTAAAAGAAACCCTATGCTAATGCACTGTAAAGGTTGCAGTTACAAATCACAGATCTGTTCATGGATATTTCATGAGCAGAAAAAAGGCTAAATTTATCAGATAAATTATTCATTGTGAATTATTTGCTCAGCTCTACACTTTGCATGTGCACTGTATTTATAAATTTAACAGGGATTCTGGTGGTACCTCAGAAAGCAGCACAGTGCAAATTCTGCATATTCTGATGCAATTTCCGATTTCTCTCACCGTCTATGTTCTGTGGGTGAAATTCAACCCTCCCACACAATAGCTCGTTACCAAGGCTTTCCGCACATTATGAAACCCACCCCCAGCTCTCCTCCCTGAAGCCGCCTGGACTACAGCCACAGCTGCCTCCCCTCCCCTGAGGTGGGTGTGGGAGCCAAAGGCCAAAGGAGGGGCTGCTGGTGAGTCTGTAAAAAGGTGTGAGGCTAAACTTGGTTCTGGAACAGGAACCTGGGGAACAGGAAGGCAGCTGTGAGGTGTGTGCAAGGCTGGACTGGCTGGCTGCCCCTCTGCCCCACAGCCTTCCCAAAAGGCGTGCAAACACTTTAGCTGGCAGCAAAGCACTCCACAACTACTGCTTGTTAAATCTCCTGACAGCCTTGGCATTCAGTGCATTTTACAAAAAAAGTCACTGTGTTAAGTCCTCTTGATTCAAACGGGGCAAAACGAGAGATAGTAATATGGCAGAATAAACTTGAAAACACTGCACAGCGTCCCCCCAGCAAACGAGAGGAGGAAAACCCTTCTTAACAAAAACACCAATGTAAGCATTAAAGGACAAAACAAGCAAACGAGCAAACAGTTTCAGTCACATACCAGGTCAAATCTCTTAAATGTCTTAAAAGAAAACAAGCGGAAGAGTATTGGTTTGTAGGTGAAAATTAAAATAAGCTCTAACACATAATTGTACGTGATTGGCAAGAGCAGAATTTTTCATGAAGGGCAGACAGTGCTTTTAGAGAGAGATAAACACTTTTTTTCTTTAGCAGGGATGCAGAGCCAGAGCAGGGAGATGATTTGGCAGTATATTGACTGCACACTTTTATCCTTTCGGCTGCTTAAGTTCTAGGAGAAGTAACTTGAACAGGACTACAGTTTAATACACTGAGGCTTACACAGAAGGTATTATTTTCTCTTTGACAGGGTCCAGTGCTATTTTTACGCTGTTTGATAGAGAGCTGCTGTTAGGCCTCAGGGAAGGAATAGTGATTCTTTAAGTAGGGCTTTGCCTAACAGCAGCTTCCTCCCTCCTGCTACTTCAGCCACCTTCTCCGACATAGCAAATGCCCGACTCTCCTTTTACTTTAAAAAATACATGTCATTAACTATCTCTTTGGTAATCTGCCTAACAAACCCTGGTTTGTTTTTGCAGGACGCCTAACTCCAACACCAGCCACTCTGTTTATTAGTCCCTTCCTCCCCACTCCAGTACCCAGCCTCCCTGCCTCCTCAATCACATGTGTTGTTTCTCATTTAAATGAACAGTTGGATTCTTTTATTTCTTACAAGTGCTGGATTCGCCTTATCGCCCTCATTCCTTTGGGGGTTGCCAATTGGTTTTATCCACGGATGTATCATTTCTCATGCTTCCCTTTTTTCTTACAAAGAGAAAGAACCACTTCGTCAACAAGCCTCTCTGGAGTGGAAGATTAAAAACCTAGACATCACCTACCTTGCAGCGCTACTCCCAACTGGGTTGTGTAAAACTCAATTAAACTTGTCCCCATTGAATACTGCATTACAGTACATTAAACAGAAAATTCTTCAAGCGTGATGACAAAGCTTGAAACCTTGCCTCAAAGCTGTTCCTTGTAGCTTTCTTTAACATTTCAGTCTTTATGGTGCAAGTCTCCCGTTGACACAACTTTAGTCCAGCTATGAAAAATCACAGAGCCCCACAGGGATTAAAAGAGAAAGAGGAGGAGGGGGAAAAAAAGAGAAAAAGGAAAAAAAAAAAACCCTGTCAAAGCTGGTCTTGGCTCTTTCCTTAGTGTATCTATTGAAACTATATCACCAGCAGAGTAGAACCTGAGAAGTATTAGAGAGACCTATGAACAACCTGACAGTTTAGAATAACACCCTGTTCAGTTTCTTCAGTTGCCTTTCTGTATTTCCTTTTGTCCAAGAGAAACAGGTCTTCACAATCTCCCCCAATTAAAAAATTTACATAATGCCCTAAGATTGGACCAAATTTTGAATTAAGGAAGGGTACACTTCTGAAAAAAAAAATATTTCAAGCCAAGAATTACAACCTTCTCCCAAATCCAAAGCTTAGTGGTTTCTGAGGAAGTATGAATTAAGGTCCACATTCAAAGCCATGTGTTACTGTCATGCAAATGAAATACCAAAAAATTGCTGCTAGTATTTCAAGTTTTAGTTTCTTCTCCTTATGAAAGGATGGTAACGAGTTTACCACAGATTTGTTTCTACTACTAAGAAATAGTGTGACCTCAGGTAGAAACAAATTTGTGGTAAACTAATAACTGGAAAGATTTCAAATTCTAGGGAACTACTCTAAGGAACATGCTTAGCTGTGAGTTGTCCGTGGGATAAGTAAGTAAAAATTTTATGAAATTCCCACTTTTCTTACACAAACCTAATGAAATATAGCCATGTTACACGTCAGCACCTTTGACTCCAAGTATATATAAGAGCTATCAAAAGTCTCACTGACTGAGTAGTTGCATTTCAACAATCCATCAATATCGTTCCAAATAATTCTTTATTTTCTTGACTTTATAGTGATAGATGTAAATAGACATGTAGGCATCCAAGTCTTTCCTAAGTAACAAGGCTTGAAATGTTTGCTTCTTACCTCCTGCTTTAAAAGTATGCATACTAATACTGATCATCTTACAGAGCATTTAAAAAACACTTAAAATCAAGAAAAATATCCCTGCATTTCAGTGACAAATGCTGTAAATCATACACTCACTACTTGGGCTGCTCAGACATGAAGAATACTGTACAATTGTTTTTCCTTCTTGTGTACTATTACTTCAGTTTATACTAAATAGTCTGGCCAGATAATACAAAAAGATTTTGAAGAACACACATGATATGCAGGCTATCACTCTGCAAAACTTATTTAGCAGTTCAGCTATGTGTAGTTAAACACTAGATCATCACACATAGACTGCTATATAAGCTCTGAAAAAGGCAGAATTATGCATGCCATTTTCAAAAGGGAACAAATGCAAAAGTAATTAAACAAACCACATATCAAAATGCTGGGATTTGGTTACTTCTGGCAGTTCCTTTTCATTGCCTGAATTCTACATGAAGTCCTATGTGCCTTCTCTCTTGTGTTTTAATTTGCCAAAGAGCCCTACTGCTAAGGCAATATTGAGGAGCTATGATGAAAGGATGTCAAGGGACTTGTAAGCCCCTGCTGATTACTTACCCTGACTAGAGACATTTTTTTTTCGATCTCTGGAGGGCAGAGTTCATTGTTGTTGGGTGCATACAACTTATGGTACATTATACATGATAGGAAAGGACTACTCAGAGATGTGGCTGCGGGAGATGTGGCTCAACAACAACCAGACATTTCCTCTATGCACCTGAATTTCTGATGAGTCAGAAAATCAGGAAAGAAATGAGAACAATGAATTAGGAAAACTATGGGATGGGTCTTTTGCTCCACTACACCCATTTTGTACCAGTAGATGTCAATGAAGGGAGCTGACTGTGATGCAAAAAAAAAAACAACAACCAAACAAAAAACCAACAAAAAAAAGACTATACCAACCAAAGGCTACATACTGAAAATATTTTAAATATGTCGAAACATGAACAGCTGTTCCCTGTGTTAAGGACATAGCTTAACTGGCTTGGTGCTATGAAAGAAGTCTATTTTCAATAGAAAGACTATTTATGGCAGGATAAAGCAAAATAATATAGCAACTCTACAAGAAAACTGAGTTTAAAACTCAAATTTTTCTTTAACAATATCATAGAAAAGTAATATTGTTTCCCAAGTAATTTTTTTTCTCAGAGTTTTTTTTCTTTTTGTGTCCTCTGCTTAAGGTATTATTCCACAACTCTTTCACTTAGCAAATATTAACCCATTTTCATGACACTTGCCATATGAAAATAAATAACAGTAAGAGGAACAGTGTACAATACTTTTTATTGTGTTTAGTTGAGCATGTGCATTGACTAGCTATTTCTGTGGGGCCACAGCAAATTAATTCATTGAAACATGAATCAGAGGCAACCTTTTACCAGGATCTGACAAGTTGTTACTATGAAAGTGATAGAGTTTGATAAATCAGGTGTTTGATTTACATACAGCTAAAATCTGTTTCAGCCATTTACAAAAGACAAAATAGATTCAGATTTACTGTCAAGAACTGCAGGATCTCTCTTTTCCCCCAGTATCCAACATTACTACTAATAATAACTACCTAATTAACTTAAAATCTTAGTAACTGGAGTCTGAAAACTTTAAAAGCAAATTGACTCAACTTTTCTCTAGAAAGAAAGAAGGTAAAGAAACTAAGTAAAAACAAAGAATGCTTCTGGATATTAATGGCAAATTGTCACGTCAAAGTGCTCAAAGAAAACCTCTGCTAATCAGCTTCTATTGATTCCTCTGTAACACCACCATCCCAGAGATGACATGTGGGACGTGATCCAGCCATACAAGACTAACACACAAAAATAGCAGTCCTGAACTTAAGATTTTTCTTCAATATCTTCAGCTTGAAGACCAACTCTTACATCTCCTGTGTATCAGTTTAACAGCTGAAAAGGATCCCATTTACAAAAAGGTTTTTGTTAAGGAAAGTACTTCCCAATGGGTGCTTTTGGAGATGTCTCTTACCCAGGAACTGAATTCTTGCTGTACAATTAGTCCTTTGAGTATTCAACTATTCAAATGTTTAGGCTTTGCAATAATTAGGACACACTAGCACTAGAATCATGCTTCACTTTCCTGAATGTGTTCATATGTTCTTAAAGAGAAGAAGGTCATGTATCAGCTCATCACTTTTTTAGAATCTTCTAGCTGAATATATTATAAAGCTTTTTTAGGTGCAATTGATCCAATTTTTTTTTTCCTGCTTAACATCACTCTTTTAAAAAGCAGAGAAATAGCATTTTGAGAGAACAATTTTTACTATGCTATGGATAATTTTTAAAGATATCAAAAACTTCAAGCTGCTCAATGTCCAAAGTTAATCCACTTATGTCCCAGATTATAAAATTAAGACAAAACGAATAAAAGAGAATGCAGAATGTAATTCCTTTTACACATATTTCCATAGGAAAAAGTAAAAACAAATAAATAATGAATTCTAGAAAGTGCATCAAAAATACAGAGCACCAGTGTCACACCTACATAAAGCTGAAGATCATATTGGGGCAAGCTAGAAAATTTTCATGCTTCACTTGTTATGGCACACTGGATAAAACTGAGAAATACTGGCATGTACAAACCCAGCATTCTCTTGACTCACTGCAGAGCTTCTGACATTTAGGGATTTAAATAGAAAGTACCTGAAAAGAGAAAGAATGGTATTTAAAGATTTAGTCTCAGCACATCTGTTGAGAAAGTGCAAAGGACCAGAAGTGGCTTCCATGAAAGCAACAAAAACAGTTAATTCCTTAAACAACTATTAAGATTTCAACTTTCCCCCTAACTTAGCTAGTTAAACCCAAATAAAATACATAATACTTTGCATGACAAACAGTAAATTGCTCCTGGACCACTGGTCCACGAAAGACTCAGCATGGGGTTCTGAACCTACAGCCAATGCTTGTTTAGCCCTAATTAATTTCTACTTTAGGAAGGAATGAAAGATAAAAGTCTCTAAGTCATACTTCAGACTACACTTTCCACCAAAGTAAGCCACTGAAAAATATCATTGTTTGTGATTTTATACTTCATTTGCTCCCATGATAAATATAATTTAATTGAACCTTAATCATAGAACTGGCTTAGCCTTAGCAATCTGTCAGTCTTATTTTAAATTTTCATTTAATTGTGACTTGAAAATGCATTTAAACCTCACATAATTTAAATCCATTAAAATGCACGTGCAGTCACCATAAAAGTGAGCCTGTTCACATTTAAAATAACAGATTATTAATAGAAGATGCATAGTGATCATTTGATGCCACCCTTCTCATTTCCCAGTGTAAAACATTTCCTTTTCATCTCATACTTTAAGTTCAATTGCCCATCTTATCATGTCAGCAAATGTTTTGTCTGGCCAAAGACAATGCTATGCCCCCTATATCTCAGATGCTTCCATTCTGAACATTTGTTTCAGCTAAAGACCAACAATACTCCATCTTAGTTTTCAATTGAAGTTAGCATGGCTTCACCAAGGGCAAGTCTTGCCTGACCAGTGATGCAGTGACTGCATCAGTGGACAAGGGAAGACCAACAGATGTCTTCTGTCCAGACTTCTGCAAAGCATCTGACATGGCCCTCCACAGCATTCTGGCTTTCTAAACTGGAGAGAGGTGGATTTGATGGATGATCTTATAGATGGATAAGAATATGGTTGGACAGTCACATCCAGAGGACAGTGACCTGAGGGACATGAGAGAAAACTGGTGCTGCTCAGGGGTCCCTACTGGGACCAGTGCTGTTTAATATCTTTATTAAGGATAGAGACAAAAGGATCCAGTGCACCCTCATCAAATTTGCAGAAGACACCAAGCTGACACACCTGTGGGTGACACATCTGAAGGATGGGATCCATCCAGAGGGATTTGGACAAGATCGAGAAGTAGTCCATGGGAATCTCATAAGCTTTTAGAAGGTCAAATACAAGGTGCTGCACCTGGGTCAGAGTAACCCCGGTATCAACACAGGCTGAGAGATGAACAGATCAAGAGCAGTACTGCTGAGAAGGACTTGGGGGTGCTGGCAGAGAGGCTGGAAAAGATCCAGCAATGCACCTGCAGCCCAGAAAGCTGAACAAGTCCTGGGCTGCATCAAAACCAGTATGGGCAGAAGGTTAAAGGAGGTGATTCTGCCCCTTTATTCTTCTTTGGTGAGACCCCACCCAGAGTGCTGCATCCAGCCCTGGGGTTCCCAGCACAGAAAGAACATGGGCTTGTTGGAACAATCCAGAGGAGGCCACCAAGATTAGAGGGATGAAGCACCTCTCTTATGAGGAAAGGCTAAGAAAATTCAATTTCTTCAACCTGGAGAAGAGAAGGCTTTGGAGTGACCTAATTGAGGCCTTCCAGTACATGAAGGGATGCTAAGAGGAAGATAGAGAGGGACTTTCGACAAAGCATGATGTGACAGGTAAAGTGACAGGCTTCAAACTGAAAGTGAGTAGGTTTAGACTAGATGTTAGGAAAGAATTCTTTACTGTGAGGGTAAAAAAGTTGTGGACGCCCCATGCCTGGAAATGTTTAAGGCCAGGCTGGATGGAGCTCTGAGCCACTTAGTCTAGTGAAAGGTGTCCCTGTCCATAGCAGAATGATTAGAACTAGATGATGTTTAAGATCCTTCCAACCCACGGCATTCCATGATTCTATGATTCATATTAGTCAATTCCTGTTAACCCAATGATTCTCAGTTTTCTTAAAAAGTCTTTAATTTTTTCAGATCTTGAATAATTACTGCACTGTCCTTATATGCTTCCAGTACATTATTTATATATATTCAATTGTAAAAGGAAAATTTCAACTTGTGTGTGTTTCTACATCACTCTGTTTCAAGCAAGAATTCTTCATTCAAAGTTACAGAGCCCTGTATTATCTAACTGCACTTTAATTTTTTAAAAAAGTTACAATGGTTACTTAATCCATCTGATATGTTGGAATACATGTCTCTTCTACTGTTTCTAATGCAATTTAACTTTTCAACATTCTTTCTGCATTGGTTTGCACTCTGTAAATTGCATATTTTTCTCTATGCTGTCTTCTACTTCCACCATTTTTTGCAAAACTAACACTCTTCTGTAATTTATAAAGCTAATAGTAGTAATTTTCTTAAGGTTTAACAATGTTAGTCAGGACTTATTCTATCTTCTTAAGTCATTTTCAAATAATATTTCCACCTAATGACTACTAACCTGTGATAGTATAATTGTTTAGAGTAGATGGAGCCACCCATGCAGAAGTATATATTGCAGCTATAGGAAGAGATTTCAGAAATTTCTGCACCTTGAGTTAAATACAGGCTGAGGTGTTTGACTCAGGCCTGAGGTTTTGGTTTGTGCTTATATACATATGTATGTACATCTATGCAAGTATATATGCCTACATACTATGATATTATCGCAGGAAATTATCTTAAAAGGAATTTCTGCTCCTAAAACAAGCCTTGGTTCTGCATGCCACTGACCAATTCAGTCATGTGCACCACTACTCAGTTACAGAACATCTCTACTAAATCTGCTTCAACATCACAATTTGCTTCAAATACCACAATTTGAGCACACTCTAGCATGGATTTTTGGTTGTGAGCATCATATTGCCCCATATGCCCTGACAGAATGAAACTGAAAGAAGAAAGAAAAAAACAAATCCGAAACAGCAATTTTTTCCGTGTTTTTTTCTAACACTGAAAGAAATTATGATTTAAAAAGCTGCTAACTTCTCTCCATGTTTGCAGTAACAAGAGCTCATTCCTTAGATATTAAAAACAATCTCTGCAAGGTTGCAACTTCTCCATACTTTCTTCAGTTTGTTCAGTTGGGAAGACTGAGGGGTGCTCCAGGCCTGGTGAGAAGAAGGGCACCTGTAGGCACCAGGAGCATCCTGCCTCAAGTGGAAGGAGAACTGCAGTGAGTGACCCCTGTATTTTCTGCCATGCTGGAGCTCTCTCCATAACCTTCAGTCTCCCTTCTCCCCACCCCACAATACCCATTTCATGACCTGCCTCAGAGAGCAGGGTGCAATCACCACTGCATCAGGAGAAACAGATGTGGTCTGCAGTGCTGGCCTCAGCACCATGGTGCCGTGCTGTGGAGTCCTGCTCCTTTTGGCCTCTGCCTACACTCGTGAGCAGTGCTGGAATACCATGGGAAAAGGAGAGAAATGCCAACATTAATCTTTGGATCAGTACACACATTGATTGCCAGGATCAATAAAGAGGTCAGGATTCAGTCATACATGATCTCTAGCTACAGTTCTTAAGCAATTCCTAAAAGATGGTGGAGGGAAATGTATGTGTGGATGACTGAGGGTTACATCTTGATCCCATTTTCTGTTTAAGGAAACCTACACTCCAGAAGAGCTTTTTTTTCAATTGCTTTTGGCTCTGAATCCATTTTCCTGAGCATAAAACAAATCTCAGTGTCCACAGTATTGCAACACAAGCTATCTATTTCCTTTAACATATACAATGGTTTTAGACTTCTCTAACATCAGGAAGTCTCCTTAAACTCCTAAATTAACAATGAAAACAAAATTAAGCACAAATTGCTTTAACACAGTGTCTAAGTATCATCAATAAATAAATTAGTCAGGATCCAAAATACGGCTACAGAGTTTGAGAAGAGAGAATTGCTGGCTCTGCCATTGCCTGTGCAGGCAAGCACAGCAATCACCTGCTGGAGTCTCCAGAGTAATGAGAATAGGAGCTTAGGGACCTAATAATAAATCACTGGCTTGCAGGTCAATTAAGTGGCCAAGAAACACTTGAATTCCACCCACTGTGTCATAATAATGGTCTTGCTTGTAAGCTGCTAAAGACAAAACACATCCCAACATGATTTTAATGCTGCATTTCAGGTAGCCCAGCTCCACTAGCCACTTGGACATCACAGCTGCACATCACACAGGTTTTGCTGGGAGCTTGGCACCCTGGATGCTATAGAAGGGTTTTCTCTTATTAGCACCAAGTTTAATCCATTTGGAGATAAGGGACACAGAACTCTCACACCTCAGTGTCTGTTAGACACACAACCACCTTGAACAGGGAAAGAATATATTTCAACATTTTTCAGCTTTGCTTTTACATGGCACACCATTAGTTTGTCTTGCATCACAAATACATGGTAGAAGTATTTAATAGGAATCACTATAAAACAGGCTGCAGAACAATCCAGCCCTGTTTCTTCACATACAGACATTTTATAGTCAGCACCAATGGAGCTGCCTGCAAAGAACGACCCAGGTTTGATATTAGGCTTCTAGGTCATGGTTTCACCTTGACAACAGCTCTTTCATTTCAAGCTGTAACATTTGCCAGGATCCCTAAGGTGTTTTCATTTTTGTCAGGAAGTATAGGGGGAAAAAAAAGTATGAAAAAATGATAAATCTTAATTCACAAGCTACAGGACTATCTCTGTGTCTCCAGCACAAAACTTCAAATCCAATCCAGGACCTGGATGTGTATTAGGAGGCTGCAGATTTAAACCTTGTCCACCATGATCAAACTGGATTTATGGAGCATCATAACTCTCCAGACACCATCCAGCAGCTTATTAATTTAATAGACTCCTGTCCATTCCATGATGTTCCTGCCCTGACAGTCTCTCAAGATAAGGTGAAAGCCTTTTGACAGGACAGAGTGCATATATATTTTCTTCTGTTTTCTTGTGGATGGGGCTGTCGACAACTTGAAATGTGTGGCTCAGCAAATTTGGGGCTTTTTTCTTCCCTCTTGCTATGTAGGGAAAATGACAGAGGTAATGGTACCATGAGCCCCAGGGGTCACAAGGTTATTCAGTCTTTAATAGTTACTGAGCACAATGGTAAAAAAAAAAATTAATTAAAAATAAAACACATTTAGCATATATCTCATATCCTGATAGTAATGACAATATTTTTATTAAAAAACCCTAAATGACTGATTCTACTGCAATTGACTTAGAAAAATGAGGGACAAATACATATATTGAAAAAAAAAATCTCTGCACTCTGCTTGCATTTATTGTTGCCAGTGGTCTCAATGTATGAAGCAATGTTTCCTTTCATATGGTCACAGTGTGAAGTGCAGACTGGGCTTCTTTTCCATCCTGAACATGCTGTCGTAGGTGAGCTTTAGACTCAGTTTACTGCTTTTTATAGCTTCAGTCCAAAATACATAATTCCATGCAAATCATGTCAGTATTCTGCCTATTTCCTTGTCTCCTCAAATGAAAAATAATTCTAATTTCAAACTATGAAATACCCTACACAATAAGTGATAAGAACATAAGAAAAAAGACCCAAATCAATACACATATGAGAACAACTCAAATCATTTGCCTGCTATGTAAAAGAAATGCACTAATAATGAACAAAAGCATTTCCATATTAGAAGTGGAAATTTAGTTGTACTCTGGTATTTCTTGTCATCTTCCCTTTATTATCTATATGCTTAGAATTTAAAGGGCATGTAATAATATACAGTGTGCTATTATATGCACATCCATAAAGCTGCATAAAATAACCTTTTTGTTGTTGATATTAATAAAATATACAAGGCCATGACCTCTAAATTCCTAAAGCAGAAAATACCCCCCTGGATCTATTTCCAAAGGTAAAAAATAAAGACAAGGAAAGAGCACAGTCCCGCTCTACGAGTTCTTTGAAGCTGAATAGTGTCTGAAGTAAGTACACAACACTGCAGCTGCCATCAACACACCCTAAGAACCACTAGTGATGGAGGCAAAACATTTTCTCCTTCTGTGTCCAGCAAGGAAATTGATTTGCAATAGTTTCATTCATAACAATGCCACCTGGCATCCCACCTTCTCAACATCCCTGCACAACCAAACTGGGAGCCTGACATCTACTCACCAATCGTGCCCTTATGTCTATATCCACGCTTTCTTCCAATGACTGTGAATGAAGATATATTATTCCATGTAAGCATTATGAACGTAAATCATACTTCTCTAGAGAAATACTTTGCAATTTTTCAGTATTGTGTAAAAAGAAATCCAAAACAAGCTCTTCCATAGACCTTTGATATTAGGATGTCACGTGTTCTGTTAAAAACTCAGATTTTTTTTGCCAGTGGATACAAAGAAAGAACAAAACTCTTTAGCACCACCAAAGGCTTCAGCACATTGTATAGCTAATAGAGGCACCCAGTAAGACAGCAGATACTGCAGTTTTCTGACTGTCCATGTGGAACAGACTTAGTAAATTTCCTCAATTTGCTTTTTAATAGTATGTGGAAAAAAGCCCCTTGCAATCTAAAATATATGCCCCAAGTTAACCTTCGGCCTACTAAACAACTTGTTATCTGACCCAAACCAAATTATACTCATATTCTAATGCAGCAGTGTTTAAACTTCTTATGATGTTTGACCTCTGTCTCATTAGGGTCCCTGGTGCTGTATGTCTATAGTGCAATGTACCATTACATTGCCTGAAGCTGCAGGGGAAAAAAAATATTTGCTAGCTAAAAACTTTCCTGCTGGGAAAACATGGTATCAAGGATCTCACGGAACAACCAAGAAAAATAATCCTGTCACCAAACAAAAATTTAAGTACCCTTCTGTTACAACAATTGACTTTCCCTCTATGTTAAAAATCAGAATATTTATTAAATTAGCAAAATTAATTAAAAATTGCCTTCAATTTTTCTTAGTGGTTTCATGTAACTCTTTTACAATGTTTGTATTTTCAGTAAATGGCACATACATCAGCTAAATAAGCCACCCTAGTATCAGTGAAATAAGTAACCAGATGTGTGTTTACTGACTTATTTTGTGTGAATTATGGGGCTCAGCAGCCAGTGAAAGCGTCAGAAGGGTCGAGCACAGCCCTCTGCCTCCAGCCCTGACTTCTGCCCTGCCCTCTCCTCTGTGCTGCCTTTTCCCAAGCTTCTAGTAATAAATTAACTACATGACACAGTTTCAGTGTGGGCAGCTGTCATTTTAACTAATATCATTCTGTAAATCCACCCTAGCAGGGTTCTTCTCTATTGTGATTGGAGAACAGACTTTTTTTGGGCAGCATTCAAAAGCCACATCTGTTTGAGCAAGGACCTATTCCTTAGCTGTGTAGAGCAGCACTCCCCCGAAATTCCCTCCCCACACTTCCCGGTTTTTTGTTCACCAAAGAAAATGACAATTCTCGGATCTCACCCTTAGGCAACATCCTCCCTAGCAAGGATTTTGTTATAGTCGCTCAGTGGGCACCGACTGTGATTTCACTTACAGAGAGATGGAGGCTTTTTATGGCACTCGATATCCTGTGTCCGCACCAGCAGCACAATTAACAGGAGCACCCTGTGGAATCACTTATGGAGATGTCACGCAGTGCCTGTGGAACCGCGCCGGGGCAAGGATGGGCTTTTTCTCCTCCCGCATCCTCTCAGAAATAACAAAGGGCATAAACTACTCGGTGAGGCCAGGCAGAGGAGGAAATAACATCAGTAAATCACTAATGGAAATGCAAAAGCGAGCACTGCCTCCTCACACAAACTGAGATGATGGCTGGCTTAAGAAGTGTGCGAGTCACTGCCCGCAGCCACCTCCCTTTCGGCAGCCATACCCGATCCCACCCCATCATCCCGGGCACCAGCACCCACCCCTGTCCCTCCAAGGGGCAGCCTGCAAAGCAGTGGTTTCCTAAACCAGGATTTGCAGCAGGAGTCGTGCCCCACGGCTGCCACCTGGCCGGCAGCATGCCCGGTGGGACGCGAGGCAACCCGGCCGGCCCAGACACACGGTACACATGTTGGCTTTCCTGCACAGAGCGATCCTGTGGTGCTCTGCAATCAATTACTGTTATACCACCATCATTAATAATTTTCTTAATGAAAATGATTCTGTTGATCTCCGTTGTATTTTAATTATCAGAGTTAAGCATAATTACACTGCAGCTCTGAGCTGGCATGTAGACTCCTTTAGGGCGCAATTTTGTTTTAACACACTGATAATGTAATTTTACATTGTGTCAGTTGTTTAGTTATTATCCAGTCGTACAATTCCGCTGTATTCCTGATAACAGATAATAACCTTAGCACCTCCTATATCCTGAAGTCATTTAAAAAGCAATATTGGAATTTCACAACTAGCTAACTTAATCGCCTTATGATTTTATAATTCTCACAGCTAAATATTTGTACAGACACCCTGTTTTAACAATGCCACTAAACACACGGTATCCATACATTTCACATAAATGGCTTCAATAATATCTAGAAAAATGTCTGTTACATGAGCACGGCTTTTAGTCTGTGCCACTATGGTTTTTACACTGTTTCTATTCTGGTCAGTCATAATTTATTTTTTAAAATCCTTGCCGCTCCAGTGAAAGATTTGCAGTAAATAAATATCCCAGCCCCCTCCTAGCTTGTGGGGAGACTCTTAACCATGGTCTTAGAGATTTTCCAGGTCTGGTGCACAACTCTGTTAGGCAAAAATGTTTCTAAAGTAGACTATGAAGAAATGATGATACAGTTCATGCATTAATATTTCCTACCACTGTAACTTGCCTGAATTATGCTGAAGCTATTTTTCTTTTAAAGAACATGTATTTCTAAATAAGATTTAATTCAGAAAATCTATCTCTTAAGTCTCAGTTTCTAGGACTTATCTCAAATTACTGAAAAGTCTTTCTGAAAGGCCATTTTTGAAACAAGAGAGAATTTTACGATAAATAATAAAACAAAAACAGCATTCCTTTTTAATGTAATTACAGTAGTAAAAGTTTCCTTTCAAGAAAATGGATTGGAATAATGGCATGTGCCATGAGTAGCCAGCTTGTATCAGAATTTGTAAAATGGGATAATAATTAACTATCCCTAATGAACTGTCTTTCTCTTTTCTAACTTGTCCTAGTACTGGGGAAATGTAATCACAAAAAATACAGGTAATGATCCTAGACTAAACTGAATAATTAGAATGCCCCTTATTTCAAATACTGAAAATTTATTTCACAGCTATTCACTTTGAGTGTAATCTGATGTGTGATTTTAAATAACTGTTTTCTTTATCTAAAATCTGTATAGAAGATGTCTTGTGATTGCACTGTAATAACTTAGAAATATAATCCTATATGTGTACACCATAAACATATATATCTATCTACATATGCACATATATATGCACACATATGTTTTGTTTGTCTAGGGAAACTATGAAGTATTTCATCCAGAGAAGGAGAGCATTGAAGGCAAATAGGGACTTAGCCAGCAGGCTCAAATTCTCTTTCAATAGAACCTGCACTCTCGGCTCCTGTCCCTGTGATTATTCTGTGTGCAATATGTGGGTGACTACAGTGCTCACGGCCTCTAGTGAATTGGAAATCAGACTGACATTCCTATGTTCTCCTGAAGGATCTGGGGAAAATTCTGCTCTCAAAGATATCTCTGTAATGAGCTAAAAGGAAATATGGCATGTGCTTCTGAGTCAGCAGCTGATCAACCAGTACTATGTACTGTTAGCCAATTCTAAACTTATCTTCGTCTTAGAAATGTGCCAATTTACTCCACTCATCTCATCTTGAGTTTAGTATGAAAAACAGCTCCCAGGTGACCAAATCTGCTACATGGACAATTCCACACATTTGTTCAGCTAATTGCTTTCAGAAATAACAACGTATTGCTAAGCAAACTAACAAAATTATACACATGCAACTACAACGTAACATCGAATTACAGCTGCATGCCAGCTGACACCGTTTCATTAGAAGTAATGGCACTATAGGAGACAGAAGCTAACACAAATCAAAGCAATGTAATCTGGAATGATGAGATACAAATTGAAGGAAGAAACATTATTCTATTTATTTATTTTACCATCTTCTATTTGACATTGTTTTGTGATCCAAGCCAATTAATCTTTCTAGTACAAAAATCCCAACAGAGCTCAAGGCAAGGGTAGATGCTTAATGACCGACAGAGCAGCCACCTCAGAGTGCAAAGAGAGGAACAGAACACAGTGAAAGCATAGCGTATCTACAGCTTACTTCCTGCATTAGTTTAGTGAAGTAGTAGGTTTTTAACATGTATTTATTCTCAAATTTATCCTCAACTTTAGTTACAATATGCATCTGTTGTAGAGACAATAGAATTCACCTTGAGTACTGTTCAACTGTCTCACCATACCTGGTTAACCAAGTACTAAAATAACTGGCATGATCAGTGAAACAAAATCCATCACCTTTGAATGAAAATAATAATATTTTCGGTTAATCAGATTGCATCAAACAGAAGCAAGTTCTTACTATTTGAAAAAAAACCCCATTGTATTTCAACAGAATAAATCTGACAGGATCAAAAGTGTCAGATGAATTAGTTAATGTTTATAAAATACTTTGAAGATGAAAAGTTCAACTGGTAAATATGTGCTAAGTATTATTATAACTACAGAAAGAATATAATACTTGGTAAGACATCATCCTATGGAAATTTGCAGGAGCTATGTTTTGGAGTAAAAGTAGTTTCCTATTACATTAAGAAGTTTTTTGAGAAAAGTTTGCCCATGTGTATTCAATATTATGAACAGTAAACTGCAGCTCTGGATTCATTCAAAAAGCTTCAGTGTGTTTGTTACTCAGAGCACTTTGCTGCTTCTTCCACTTGGGCTGCAATCAGCAAGCTGTGAAGGGAGGGCAGCTCAACCCTTTTTAGATCTGAGCCCAGTTCTCTAGTACTGCAGGTGTTTCAGGTTGTAGAATGAATGTGTTGACATTCTGTAATTATAATGGAAAGAATTTATAAGACCCTGGTGTGCGACTCATTTTTAACATGCAAATTCCCTGTTTTCAGCGTTTCAACTTTCAAAGGCTTGTGGCAGTTTAAAGGCAATCCTCTTATAAGTGTATAAATTGCAATGATTATAGGAACAAGTTGTAATTGTTTCTAGTAAGTTTTTAGGAGTCTTTGATGTTATGATTAGTGTTTTGTATGTTAATATATTGATATGGGTGCTTATTTGCCTGGATGCTTGTATGCTGAAATGGTCACTAGGTTGCCTCAGCAAACAAATCTTTGATCTCAGTAGGTCTGTTTGGTTAGAAATAAAACCTAAAAGAAATTAAACAAGAACAGTGCATGTTCTAAAGTATTCACAAAGTGCTGAGATTGGTGATTGAAATACAAGGAAGGAAAGTCATAGTTTTGCAATCTGATCTGCAGGGTGAATGCCCAACATAGTTACACTGTTATTTTTATTCCATGTATTCAAGTAGTGTTTTGTTTCTCTTCTTTTTAAACATATTGTAATGATTCTGTAGCTGCATTTTGAAAGCTTTCACAATGACTGTACTGGAGTGGTACATAGTCTGTGGTGCTATGGACTGAACCCAAGGCTCTTTGTGTTTTGAGATGCAAGACAAAAACCTGAGCACCTTGAACCAAAGCAGCTGTTAGATGTGGTGGGTTAGATAAAGCATCTTTGGCAGGCAGCCTTGTAAGAACTCATACTGACTGAAAATTCTGAAAATTCACGTAAGACACAAGTGATACCCATTGCCACTCACCAATACACTCCAGTGAAGCACCATCACATCATGCTGCTATGCAGAGATTGGAATGTCAAAGGTGACAACCCTGAAATCCAGTTCCATTTATCTTATGCTACCATGCTGACATAAAGTCTTTTCATAGTCCAATCAAATTCCCATTCTTCATATGAAACTGGATTTCAGTTAGTAGTCTACAATGTAATGCAAAATAGAGAAATGATATCCAGTACGTCCCAAAAAAAAAAAGTCAAAAAGAATTCACCTATTCAAAGTGCATAGGATTCACTGATATTTCCCAGAGCACTGACCCACCAGAGAAATAGGTGGTATGTTTTATGCCAGCTGATGTCCTTCAGTGTTTATAAAGCATTTAATAAACTACAAGTACCATGTGCGTTTTTACATCACTAAAAGGAAAAAAAAAAAAAAAAAAAAAAAAAAAGGCAAAACCAGAACATGGAAGAAAAATGGGAGACAAAACTGGCATTAAGGGGAGACTATTAATTTTTCTAGTATGCAACAGGTACATATTTATCTCAGTAGCTTACACAAGAAAGTAAAGAAAAAAAAATCAGTTTGTGTTTACCTTTGCTGTACACAATGCAGTTGTTTTTGTTGTCTTCTACTCCTTGCCAAGTCACATCCAGCAGCCACTTGGGGCCAGCAGTCAGTACCATAGGGACTGAAGCCTTTGTCTTCTGTAGGAAGGATGATAACAAACAGATGCCATTTGTTCGCCTTGATTAAGAACGTGAATAATAATGGTAATCATTTTATTTGCAAACAACAAAATCTCAAAACCCATAAGCCAAAGTCTTAGTCCCCTGCCTCAGGATTTTTTTAAAGAAGACACAAGCAGGAAGCTTTAGTGCTTTCATTGATTGAATGGTGAAACTATTATCAAGGATTTTTCCGAATGATCTTGGATCAGATCTCCAAGATTACACAGATCTCTGGTGGCTGAGAATTATAAAGGGAATGTAGATGACTTTCACAGCAAAGAGCCAAGTGTTTAGAAGTGAACTTTAGACACATTGTACCTCATTATCAATGGGATCTCACTATTTCCTGAAGCAGACGGGAAAGAATTTAAAGAATTGGTATCCATTTCCAAGATCTGTCCTGAGTAACATTTGTATTATCATAGGAAATTGTTCTGAATGGATAATGGAATTTTCCCCCCTTTTGCTATGCATCAATGTGTGTGATTTTACTATGTCTGCAAAAAGACTATAAACCAAATTGTATTAATACATTCAAAGACTTAAAAATAAAGCATGACATCATCACACCAGAAAGGCATGCAGGCAATTTACCATCTCCTGTCTGTATTTCAGATTCCAAACTTAGAGAATTTTTTATTTGAGGCAATAAGGCAGAGGCCTCAAATTTAATAACACTTAACTCCTTTCACTAATCAAATGGTAAAAATCCTGCGGGTAATGCTGAGTTTGCCAGTATGTGGCACTTAGACTTCTATCACAGACAGTTCTCCACTTTATCGAGACTAAGACCACAACACAGAGTACAAAGTAAAACAGTCACAATGTAACTTTTAATTATTTTTTCTGGGATATAATTCTGTCCAAGACATTCCAATATTTTGTAAGAGAATTTAATTATTTTTATACTCCACCAATAATTTTCTAGTTGTCTCAACCTATTATTTATTGTGATATCCCGTATTAACGACAGAGATAAAAAAATTTAAGATACAGAAAATCCTATTTGCATGGACATTCCAGACATTTTGCCAACATTTATTATTGGTAACTATTCTAGAAATGTGTTGAAGAATAAAAATATTTACCACAGAACATATTACATTCACAAAATATACCTGAAAATATTTATTGAAAAATTTGCTTAAAATATTTTAGTTATGTAAGATTAAATCAAATATCTTAAATAATACATATTTACAATAATTACTTTAATATTTTAATAACAACAATAGAAAAAGACATTAAATGTCACAGGGTTTTTTGAGGGGTTTATCTGTTTAGACTCTTAATACTGTTTTATCAAATAACTACTTCTTACTTAATCTTCATTTTAAATTTTACATTTTTTCAAACAAATGTTTGTGCACAAGTCACACTTCTATATGCATGACATTATTCATCTTCCCTGTGTATTGAGAAAAAAACAGATAGAAATTATGAATTAAATTAGGAAAAAGGAATGTAACATCTAGCAAAAATATGCCAACCTAGTGTAAAAATACTGAAACAAGAGACATGCAATGTCTCAACTCCCAGTACTGCTTTCTCTATGGGAAGTTGCAGAAAGTATGTTTTGCTTATATAAAAAATTACAGGAGTCAACCCAGTTGCATGCACTTGTAGTCTGAATTTAAATTCTTATTAATAATTGACCTGTAAACAACACAATTTAATTTTTTTTAAATTTTGGTTAAGTTTCTATGTAAATTATCAAGAAGCCTGATACTACCAGTTAAGAAATCAGTGTAAAACATATACATATGGGCTACATGGAAAAAAATGACATAATAGGCAAGAATTGAAGAAGAGATGCAGCAGATGAGATGAAAGGTAATCAAGGTATCATCTCTATCTTCTATGATAGAAAAGCCTGAAATTTACCGAAATTTACACCAAAACAGTGCTAAAGAAACAATTTAGAGTGGTTACTCCTCACATAGCTGAGAATCATACCCAAATTGAATACAAGCTGTAGTAAGAATGTTGGCAACTACGGCTGCACAGTAATAATGAAGAGGAGGATCAGGACACACTCCAATACTTGCTGCATTTCTCCAAGTGAGATTTCAGTCAAGCCTTTAACATGTTTTTGTGCTTATATGTGCTTCCAGTCTCTGGTAATCCCAAGTACAATCAAAAGACAGTGAAATATTATCCAGCTAGGAGACTTTTCTAAGTACACCACAAATGATTAAGACATTCAAAAATTTTTTTTTCCTAAGTTGGAGGCCAAGTTAAAAAACAGAACAAACAAAAATTCTATCTTTTAAGTGCAGAAGGGATCATCTATTTAATTTTCACAAGATCTAATTCCTATTTCTGGTTTACTTCTTTCCAGACGTCTGACATTTCATTGTGTCTCTTCCAGCTCTAAGGGTATTATCTGCATTAAGGTGGTATCAAAAAGCCTCAAATAATATCAGGATCTTCTTGTGCTGGGCAATAGTTTATCTACATAGACAGGACAAATAATATGTCCTGGGAAAGGATTATACTTAACCACATACTGCTGAGGAAGAATGAGATACAGAGATACCGTTTGACTTTCTCATGGAGATTAATTTCTCCTTTAGTAAGTGGTAGGCTTAGTCCCAGGCCACCGCCCCAGTTTTCTCCAGACAAGGAGATGGGCCCAGGCCTCATCCCTTTTGAGGTGAAGCAGTGGTGGCAGCAGGTAGACTGAGCACCAGCAGTCAGCATGTGTGTCTGCTTTGCCAGCCACCATTTACAGGGCTTTTTTGGAACTTAAAAACTCCATGGTTATCACTAAATTAGTTTCCAGGTCAGCTTGGCAGCTAAACTTGTAATCAGCTCTGCAGCTGTAAGCGGTCTCTAAGCACTAGAGATAGGCTGGAGGAGGAACAGGGTGTTTCATCTCACAGCTCTGCTAGCCCAGAAGAACTGGTGGACATCTCAAAAGAATTTCCCATTCTCTCATAGCTCTGCTCCCAAGCTGAACAGATATGTAAATAAACTTATTTTAATATGAAAGCAAAACTTCACAAGACCCCGGCTGCTTGCAAAGCTTGGCAGCTCCACTGAGGGACACCAGCAGTGGCTTCCCTTTGATGCACCTTACTGGCATATTGTGTGAGCTGTAAGGCAGGTCAGGACCACGGCAGCAGTTCTTGGGGTCTGGCATCCGTGAGGTTTACAAGTTCATAGGTGTTCACCACTGAGAGAAGCTTGCTCCTGTTGTGCCTTATTACATAGTAAGAACTGAAGCAAGCCTGCTGATTCAGGAAAGGCCATTTCCTTAAAATGGTTAAAATGAAAAGACCCCAGTCCAAGATAACAAGAAGCTATGGTTAAATCAGTCATGCCTTTATCACCTCAAGATTAGACTACTGCAATGCGCTATACCTGAGGCTACATTTTAAATCCATTTGAAAGCTGAAGCGGGTGCAGAATGCAGCAACCCGCTTCTAAAGCAGGATATCGTGCTTTGAGCACATTAAACCAGTGCTTTTTAATTTGCACTAAGTGTCTGTAGAATTTAAGGCACTGGTTACAACCTCTGAAGCCTGGGACCTGTCTGTCTGAGATACCTAATTGAGACCTGCCAGGTCCTTTGTCTCAACTGTACAACCACAGCTGAGAACCACCAAGGAACATGAAAAAAGGGCTTTTCTTGGCTTGACACTGAAGAAAGTCTTGGCAGGGCAACATGTTCTTCATGGCAGCTCTTTTACCTTTGGGACATCATCCTGCTTGAATTAAAGTAGGTTCATGCTCTGACTCTCAGAGAGTTCTATGAAAATCATCCTGTAGTTCCTAAGATATTTGTCATACTGCAAAATTCGGTTGGTCATTCCCAAAATAGTGGTGGTAGGTATTACCTACTTTATACTCTTTTGTTTGGGTTTTTTTAAGTGCTAGAAGGAATATCTCTAGCTGAAGAAATGTACCATTTTACACACACAAAAAGAGCTTTCTTGATACAGAAACAACAACATTGCAGCTGTTTACAAATAAGACTTCAAAAACCAAACATCATTTTATTTCTCCCTCCGAAAGAACTGCTACACGTTACTCAAAAGCTTACAAAACATTCTCCCTATTGCCCAAGTATAATCACAGCGATCTGCTAACACAGGTGTCTGTAAGATGGGGCCATACAATAATTATTTCACATTTTTCAAATGAGGGCACATTATAGACCCGCAGTATTGTTCACTGCTCTATACTAGGTAACTGTACATTCTACACTTGAGCAATGTCTCCCTGAAAATGCAGTTTCTGCTAATGTTTTCATGCCATAACTAGACAAATTTGACAAGGACAAGCAGGGTCAAAACTGTGATCTCTCAGGGAACAATTACAATTAGCTAATGAGGATAAAAGAGGTCAGGCAGGCATCCACTTTTCACTAACCTTTGAAGCAACTGGACAAACAAGGGAGGTAACCCCCAATAAATGTTTATATTCAGTCAAGAGGTTAATGGAGATAAAAATAGCCATCACAGCAGGCCGAAAATAGTTCTGCACTCTTGCTAAATGGAATCAGTGCTGACAAATAACATTAGATGGGCTCTTGCCTGCAAAGATTTCTAACATATGATATGTGTGGCCTTGCAAAAACTTGAGGAAACCCCCACGGTGAAGAAAAATACGGCATGATCAAGTTGTTTGAAATCTATGAAATTCTGATGTCAAATGCCTGATCAGTGCTAGCTGTTTCTTCAGAAGTTGTGCTACTGAGCTCATGTTCAGTAAGTCACTGTGACATGACCATCCTGTCCTAGGCAAGGTGCTCCAAGAAGCGTTCAGCATTATTTAAGGAGATGTACTGATACTCAAAGGCTTTGTTTCTTACTGCATTTTGGTTCCTGCAAACAGATTTTCTTCCTAAATCTTCCAAAGAGCCTGTGTTCCCATGAAAGATACAGACTACTACCAGAATATCTTCATGACCTTGGAGAAAGTTCCAATGTCCCCTGAGCAGTTAGTTTATACAGTCAATTAAAACCAAGAGTGAACTGGGAGGAGAGCTGTAAACATACCTCAGGTGTCTTCAGATATGAGTCTGGGCTAGCAAAACACCAGTTAATACACTGACAGAGGTTTCTGTTTTGAAATTCAATTTAAATTCAATTGGATCATCACAGGGCTGACATGCTGAAACTGCAGAACATCCCCTCTTGAGAGGTTCAGTTCACCTTTGATGATCACCATACTCAATTCAGCAAACTTTGTAAGTTCATCAAACCAATTCAATTGTGAAGGGCTCCTAAGGATCATTCTGAACAGTGCAATAACATATATTTGTATAGGTCTCAGACTATCCCTGATTGATTAATATTTGTTTTAAGATGTTTTTGAATAATAAGATGTGTGGTAAATCCATTTTTTCACCTCTCACACTGACTGTCTAAATGCATTTCTTTACCTTGTAACTGATTACAAACTCATGAAGCTGCAAGACAATCCTATCCAAACAGCCCAATGGACAGAGAGATATCTTCATTTTGTTGTTTATTTGTATGCAATCAACTGGAATGTCTTTCACTTTCTGTAGCTTCCCTGAAAATTCTTATCTTTTTCCAAGCAGGATTCAGTCTTGGAAGAATATTTATCTCAAGGGCTTTTCTGGAAAACCTGCCAGTCAAGGCTCGTGGCAGCACTTCACAGTGCCACAGCTTTCTTTGCTAGATGTGCAGAGGCAACTCCTCCCCACTAACACAACACTGGAGATGTCAGGTTTTCAGCACTGTGGTTCCATCCTGACAACATCACCAATTAAAGCAAAGACATGAAAGTGTCCAGCTATAAACACCCACTCTGGAATCTTACAATTGCACTAGCATTTCAGCTTTTACAGCCCCCACTTCATCTGCATGGGAAAATGTGAAACTTGAACTAAATGCAAAAGAAATTTTGCATCTCCATGTGATTGGAAAAAAACCCTAAACTCAAAAACTTTTAAACCTGATACCAACATAATGTATGCAGTTAATTTCACCAAAATCTTCAGACAGCATGGGATAATTATTTTAGTTACTACTTTACAACTTAGTGTGATCCAGGATTTCAGAAGGAGTGTTCAAGAACCAGTATAGCTGCACAAATTGTTACTTGTGATGGGCCTGAATCTAGTGATGAAGAAAAGAAGGATCTACTTCCCATTATCTTCTTTGCTCATAGTAGAAGAAAAATAGTAGAAGAACTATTTTCGGCCTGGTAACAGTTGAAGAGGCTGTGGTCAAACCAAAGCCTTTAAATGTTTCAAACACACACACACACACA
>VWYP01035056.1:527484-590804 GCA_013400435.1 Pycnonotus jocosus
GATAAAGGAAATGTGCACACAGATGGAATCCCAAAAGACAGCTGGGATTCCCTGCAACTGCGAAACCCTGCTGTTTACCCCAAGGGATCATCACTTGTCAAGTGGCAAGACTGAACATACATTTCACCATGTATCACTATGTACATTTCCTCTACAAACCTAAAGCAGACCAAAGAAATTATTCAAACAAAAAAACTCCACATCCTAGGTATGTTAATATTTTCCAACACTTGTCAGGATTTTAATATGATCCCAAAATTCTTAATACTATCAAATGTGACTGCCTAACACAAATTAAATGTGTGCTAAACGTGGGGTTCAATTCATTTTACTTAACTAGAGTGCATTTTTTCTCAAATCTGTAAAATAAACATAAATAAAATGTCACTGTAATTTAGGTACAAAGTAATGCTGTCAAAAGCAACTTCAATTTGTTATTTTTAACTCAGGATACCCTTGGAACCCATCTTCAAATTCTTCCCCAGTTCTAAAAACTTTTAAATAAATCCATATTCTGGAATACCTGGTCCTAGCCAAGTCTTGGTGATTCCTTCTGTCTGCTTCTGTGGTCCTGGAGGAGGTGACAATCAACTGATTGGAACAGGAATGGAAAAGCTGGAAAACGGATCTCTGAACACTCAGTGATCTTTCACTGCCCACATCATTGATGGGCTTCCTACTCCAGTCCTTACTTCCTCTAAAGCCTTCATCTGCCTTCACTCCACCGTTGCTGATCCCCTGCCCTTTCCTCCCTCTTCTTTTCCCCCATTTTATAAATACCTGATGTGTATCGATAACTTCCTTTCTCAAAGAGCATGGAATGGAGAGCAGTGTATTTTGCCATCTCTCTCGTAACTTCACTATCTCATTTGATTTTTCCTTTTGCTCTCTTTCCTGTTCATTTTGTTCTTTGGGAAAGCAGTATATATATGTATTGTGTGTTTACACAATGACCAGAACCAGGAAATTGTATTCTTTGTCAGTGCTGTCATTAGTATAAATGTGCTGAGGATATTCTGAAAATTGACAACTCCAAGTGAATCATCTCTGTTGTGGTGAGTTGATACCTGTGGGTAGCATGAGCACTGTCAGTGTGTCTTAGTGTTCAGGTATCTGCCATGGGTGTTGAACCTTACTGCTTTACTGTAAAGTTGAATACTTTGGATAACACTATTTCAGAGATGACATGCACCTGTACTGATGAAATCACACACTATATAACTTATCTTTAGACAAGATATAATGCAGTGCTGCTTGCACACTTTCACACTGAATTATCAGTGCATTTTTCCTCCTGAGTTAACCTCACCATAAATTATTGTGTACTCTAAGAATTTCATCTTTCTTTCTACTAATGAGGCCATGTTGATATTTGCCAGTAAACACTTTTTGAATGCACTTGCTTGAATGTAACTTATTTCACTTTTGCCAAACATTTCTCACATATGGCTCAGCTGCAATTCTGCAAACATTGAATTTACTCTGGATAGGCTGACAGCCTAGACTGTGGGATAAACCATCAGTCTCTGGTAAGCTTCTGACAATTGGTCTCTCACTTTGCACTAGTATCATTTGGGCTTGGGGCAGTTATTGTGACAAGACATATTTCAGATGATCAAGGGGACAATTACTGAGTTTTTTTCCAGAAGATATAAGGGCATTTGTATTGCATATGGATTAATTCTGCCTGATCCTATGGTCTAGTTATTTACACCAAAGCCATCCAAAATAATTGCTGTATCTCCAGCTTAGTTTAATGTGGTACTGAATGATTTCTAGTTTAGAGCAATTTTTTTTTCTTTGTTATGCTTTTTCTTATCCTGGAATGGATGATTTAAGTCACCTTTTCTAGAAGTCCAAAATTCATGTATCATATGCTTATCTTTATCTAAGGAATAGAAAAAGGGGTAATGATAGGACAAAGGGCAATGGCTTTAAACTGAAGGAGAGTAGGTTTATATTAGATACAAGGAAGAAATGCTTCACTATGAGAGTGGTAAAGCATTGGCACAGGTTGCTCAGAGAATAAGATTCCCTACGTCTGGAAGTGTTCCAGGCTAGGCTGGATAGGGCATTAAGCAGCCTGGTCTAGTGGAAGGTGTCCCTGCCACAGGCAGGGGGGTTGGAAGTGGATGCCCTTTAAGGTCCATTCCAACCCAAACCATTCCATGATTCTATGAATCCACTAAAATACAAAAATAAAAAAGGACACGCATAAAGCCTTCTATAAATCATCCATTACACAGAACTACAGAATAGCTGGTTATAGATTCTGCTTATTATATATATTTATTACTTTGTTTGGAACTGCAAACTCAGGTTGTATATTTTACTATAGGAAAGTGAATGTTTTTGTCATGAATAGTGAATAACTCACACTCTAGCAGTAATAAAAAAATAACTTTTTTAATTTCAACCTTTTTTTCTTTCTCGGAACTAAAGAGAGAGAAAATAAAAAAGTTCTTTGTATATGCTTGTCCAATATTTTAGCTGTATAAACGAGTGCAGCTCTATTAGGATTACATTTCCAATGAATATTGTGAGGTCTTTATGAAATATATATTCAATACAAAGGCATTGTAGTCAATGGTGTAGGTATTGCAGTGTAATTCTCTTGGTGATGCATTACACAATATTTGAACTTCACTGGTGCACACACTGAATGCACACAGACTATTATACATAAATTCCTCCTTGAAATAGAATTGGGGAATAGAAAAGAATCTATGACTTTTTTGAGGACTTTTAAAGATTTTTATGCCTCATTTTATTAGCTATTTATATATATCTATCTTTACTAAGAGGAAACGTGGAACTTTAAAGTAAGAGCATAAATCCAACATGCAATCCTCTGTACAGGTTTTATATTTGTCAAGATAGAATAATCATTTAAGGTAGAAGTTTAACGTATGATTCAACAACCAGAAACCTATATGTATGACTTTGATTAATTATTTTTAGTTCAGTTAAAACATCCCAGTTTATCTCCTTTTAAGATTATCCTTGACATATTTAGAAATCCTAATGCAGATTTTACGGCCCACACCTATCCCTGATGGTGCTAATGGACTAGGCATAATGAATCATTCTAATTTGGATGAAAGGACCACACAACATTGTGGCAGTCCTTTAGAGAATTAAGGCTCAATTCTGATCTTCCAGACTTATGAATGCATTTTTGGGATTAGGCCACGTATCTGTACATCTGTTGAGTCTCAAGCGGTGTATACTCAGCTAAGTATTCTGACCTTCCAATGTACTGTATCAAATGTGTGGCCTTGGGATATGAAAGGATTTGATTACAACTGTATTTTAACACTGATTTAATATATAATTATGGGGTAAAACCTAATTCCTCCTTACATCTTCATGTAGAAAATTCCATCACTATTAAGCAGACACTAGGATATTTTTTCCCCAGCGAGCATGATAGTAAATGGAAGAAATTGAAACACCCACCCAGGATAATGTAAAATCAAGGACAACCTTCTTAGGGATGGCATTAAAATCAGCTTCTTGTGTCCATAAAAAAACAAAATTAAATGTTCTTCTCCAAGTGCGTTGCTAGTTGGTAGGTACATTGTTGCATTATGCATAATACTTGACAGCTTGTGTCTAAATAAACTGGAACAAAGTTCCTTTAGTGATTTTTACTATTAGTCTATGCTTTCTTGTTCACGAGTAATGAGGAGAGCAATTAACTTTACACACACACACAATATATGTAATACTGATAGAAAAGTTTACAAATAATTGGAATTATCTGGTTATTATCTATTAACTTACAATTTCTTTTTTTCTAGTATATCAAAAATGGCATGCTGCAAAATTTCCTTTAGCCAGTTAAACTTTCATAAGGTATGCTTTGTGTTTTCATGTAAAATTTTATTTTTTGTATTCCACTGAAAACCCCTTCCCAAATCTTCTCAGTGAAAAAACCCCTCAAAATATTAAAATAGACTTCAGTTCAAAATTCAATAGATTTTATTGTACTACTGTGCAGTATTTTAGGGGTTTTAGTTTTTCTTCTATACCATCATATTTTGCATAGATTTTTAAATAAATAATAGTGGTATTAAGTAACTGATTTATATGAGGATTTCAGAGAAAATGTTTTCCAAAATTCTGTGTTTTCTCATCAATATGATCTGCCACAGATCATAAGATCATCTGTAATCTGAATTACAGATTCATGGTGCTCTACATTTTCTTTATGATTTCAGAAAGCTTGGAACAAGAAGATGAACTGAGCAGAGCAGCACCTTTACCTTGCAAGCAGTTACTTTCTTCCAGTTGAAGCACATGCTACACATAATCAGGCATTTTTTCCCCACTGCCTTAAAAGCATGAGGATTTTATTTCCCTGTTCTCACACAAAAATAAAAATTAACTTCCCTAAAATGCCCAGGGACAGATGAAAAGTATCCTTCGTTTTTGTAATTTGTACGACATCGTTGTGTAACGCATCTCTTATTTAAATTGTTTCAGTGCACTGATTATATGCAGCATGACTAGGAACTGCAACTACACACGTTTCCATGAAAAAAAGTTTCAAAAGAATGGGTGAAGGTCCTTCACTGGGACTGGAGATAAAGATGGAGAATCCAGCAGCAAGACTGGTGAGTACGGGGCTCTGGTTCCAGTAAGACTCAACAAACAGCTCAGATCAGAATCTAAAGTCCAGGAAAACAGCCTGTAGCTTCGAGATTAGCTTCCTCACACTATTCCTCAGTTAAGCCACTACAAACATCATCATGAATGCATAATTATGATTATGCACTATACTATTGCATAATAGATCTTAAAATCTGCAAACAAAGAAGTGGTGTAGGAATGTTGTTTTCAGGCTTTTGGTTTTGAACACAATGAAGTTAAGGGTAGAAGACTTTCCATAAGGAAAAGCAGTTCCAAGAATATGCGTTTTACTTGGAAATTTCACACAGATAGTTATGAAACACTTACACATAAAAGAAGGGGTAAAAGGGAGAGCTATGTTTATAACTTGAAAATAACAATGAACAAAGCCCAAACCCCTCCCATACTAACATATTTTACAGAACTAAAAAAACCACTATCACTTGAAATAAGTAACAATAAACAAAGAAACTGGAAGCTTGACAAGTTTACTTAAAGGATCTTTTCCTCAGAAAGAAATGAATTTGATTTTTTGAAATTCTTTGCAGCAAGAATTTCCCAAATGAAACCAAAGTTCATTTCTGAGACTGATGGATATACACAGGCTGGTATCCTATGTTTAAATGACAATGCTGATAAAAGGGTGATTGCTTAAAGGATTGGATTTATGGATTTATTCACTTCCATGCGTAGAAGCAAAACAGAATGAATTTGGCGAATGCACTAACTGGGTACACCTATGACTAAAGACTTGGCATCAAACCCTTGTCAGTTTCCAGTTATTGATGAAGCCACTTTGGGCCAGCAGTGCTGCAGCTCAGTGTTCCCTAATAGGACACCTTGGGACCTGTAAAGACTCTGAGATCACAAATCCAAGGAGTGGTCCTCAAGAAGGGGTGGGCTGACATTCTAAAGTGGGGAGCATCAAAAAGAACAACATATCTGCACATAGGTCCTATACAGGGGTCAGGTTAATTTTGCTGTTGTTGCTGTATGAAATGAAAACTCACAGTGGTAATAAGAGTCAACCTGAGTACCACCACACTGCAGACTGAATTTAAGTGATTAGAAAACCGTTCTACTGTTGGCTAAGACCAGTTTCACAAAAAATTACTTCTTAATTCCAAAAGGTAATTTTTTCCTTGAAGCTCTTCCCTGCTTCAAAGAACACCCAATCCAATCCAATAAAATCAAATCCTTCATCCTTCCAGTAAAATTTTTGAATTAATTTTCAGATACCTGAGAAAGTAAAAAAAACAAACAAACAAACAAACAAACAACAAAAAACAAAGAAACATATTATTAAATCCAGCTTCCAAAGGTTCCTAGCACTTCAAGACACCAACGAAGCCAATAAAAGGGAAAGAAAGACCCTCATTTGTGTGTTATGGAGCCAAGAAAGCAACCTAACACCACAAAGCACCAGAGGTAAATCCAGCAAGCTTGCAAAGAGCAAAAGCTTTAGTAATTGGCAGAATCAGAGCAGACCAGGCTATCAAACCCCACAAGTTAGTACAACTTTATACCAGACTTTGTCTTCTTATCACAGAACTAGGCATTAAAATGCCCCACTACTGCAGCCACCATATCAGTTTCAAACAACTCCCTCCTATCACTTGGCACTAAGTGGCAGCAGCTGTTCAAGGCAGACCAGAACCTGGCATTCCAAGCTGAGCAGGGATTTTTCCCTGCTCCCAAGAGATAAGAGCCTTCAGGTGAGCTGTGAGGCTGCCATCAGCATGGGGCATTGGTCTCCTGTGGCAGCCTCCAGGTTTCAGGGTTACTACAACCTCTGCACAGGTGCTGCTGTGGTCACCACAAGCCTCCAGTTTTTCAGGGGAGGAAATGAATAATCGACTGATTCTCACAAGTCAGATCCTATTTGCACATTGAAAGGAGGTGGTCACATCTACAGAGCCTCTGATAGCTCCTGCTAATTCTGAGGAGAACAGTTGGATGATGGAAATCTGCCTCTTCACTCCTCCACTTGCAGAGGTGACCTTTGATCAAACTTTCTTTTACTAAGCAGTGGACAGTGAAGAAGCAAACACAAGCTACAGCATCAAACAAAAGGAGCAGTGCTCAAACGCAGAGCTGATAGTGCCATGGCTTTAGGTTCACATCAGCCACTGGAAGGAAAAAAGGGATGCTCAGGACCAAGTGCTCCTGCTCCATGCAGCTCAGGGAGATCCAGCCCCTGCTCCTTGAAAGTTCAAGTGAAACTTGATTTACAGCCACACCTTGGGCAGCGGGCAAGTGCTGGGAGAGCTGAGAGAGATCTGGACAAAGAGTGATGGGAGGCAGAGGCAGGGGGCAGTGGGTTCCCTCAGTATTATAAAAATGCATCTTATTCTGTTTTTAATCAACGAACCTTATCCAGCAATCAAGGCAGATATATAATAAGCTGAGCTACTCTGTAAATCTAAACATTCCCCACAAATAGAAGAGATACAGCCTGAGCTCTCTGATTGTTACTACGGCAACTATCTAAAATGAAAATCTTATTAACCCTTTGCATGATGTAGCCACCCATGCATCAGTGTTAGCTGACTTCTGTGCCCTTATCTCTCCTTTTTCCCCCTCAAGAAATTCATAATTGTATTGCTTCACAGTAGTTATGCTCTGGTTATCCTGTTTGAGACTGAAAGAACTGTGATAGGTGGTAGTTTCATAGGTACAGCTGAGTTTTGTTACTTGCTCATTACTGGGATAATAGTTCAAAAAGCAACTAAGAAAACAGAAAAGAAAATCCTTAGATTACTCCACAAGGCCCGAGATTTTGATTAAAACCTTGACAACTGGAATGGGATGTTTTCTAATAAACCATACTCCTGCCTTTTTTTCCCCATTAGTTATGGAATTACTTGACTGTAAAAAGCATATTTTTCAGAGGAATTATATTTCTATACTGCATTATAAACAGGCTACTTTCCAAACACTTTTTAAAAGCTTCTCTTGCTTAAGTATTTCACAGAAGACTGCCAGGGATATTAACAAAATAATTTGTTAACCACAGTGCATTGAAAATTAATGGGCAGGTATTTAACTTGAAAAATTCCTTAAATGCAAGAAAATTTAGACAAAAAGAAAACTGAGTTTCTAATTTTTACAAGTCACAGATAATATACAATCAGATTTATACTTGCATGTACCTCAGTATTCAAGACAGTTTCATTATAATATCTATTTGGCAGTATCATGACAAGGTGAAACTCTGCACTTCTTACATCTTCTGCAATTCATCACTGAAAACAACAGAAGCCATGGAATTTTTTCCATATTCAAAGTAAAAGAAGCAGGACATGGTCCATAGCCATCAATTCTATTGATTCTTTTACCTTCTGCCTACCATGTAATCAATAGAGACCCTTCAGTACTGGGAAGAAATAGGTTCTTTATGGAATTCTCACTTTGTTTTTACTGAGAGTGAAATGCTTAACTGATATTTTAGAGAATTACTTCATTCACTTCAACATGGATAAGTTTAAAAGATCGTTACTTGGATATTTTTGCAGAACTGAACAACACGTACATATTACTGAACAACATACTTTTCTATATAAAAGCAAAATTTACATGTAAATGAGCCCATATAACTTGAAGTGACTGAAGTAGCGTGTAAATCATCTTGAAATCTTGAATGGTGTCCACTTTAAATTGAAGGTTATCAAGTTTTCAATATACTAAAATAAAGACACCATTTACAATAAAATATTAGTTAAATATCAGTACTAAAATACTCAGTTTTATTAAAAAGAAATACTAATTTTAAGTTTACCTGTAATTGTTTGAAAGTTTGAGAAAAGAACTGGTTTAAAAAAGAAACTGGATTCCCTTAATAAATGTGTATGTCAGAAAATGATGCTAGAAACCTTAGTATGTGCTCTTCCTATTTACAGAAAATTGAAACCATTAAAGTGGACAAGCTAACTTTACTTCTTCCTCCTTAATAAACACCAATGTGACAAAAAAAGGGTCACAGACCTCGCCTGCACTGTAAATAAACAGTTTGATGGCACTGGGCAAAATGACACTTGTTGTCTGATCCTAATTGTTTTACTTGTTTAATGTTGATAATTTAAGATCTTGGATAAGAATGAGGGAAGTGCATAACATATGCAAGCATAGTGCTGGAATATACAGAGGTAGGAAATTTTTTACCAGGAGAATGACTTGAAATATTTTCTCTGACTCGGGATGTGTTCCAATTGTATTTTTCAACTTCTGAAACATTTCCCATTTTTCTGTAATTAATGTGATATATAGCATTCAAAGCAACCTACCTTTCACATCTTTTTCATAAAGTCAAATGGACTACATTTTCTAGAGTCAAATTTCATATTTACAATACTATAATCACTAGATTAATCCTAAAGGCTTTTTAAACATCAGGTCTATTTATCAGTATTGGCTTATTTCCCAGGAATATGACCAAAATTATCTAGAAATGTACTGGCTAGTCAACATGCTACATATAATTCTAGGAAGGTATAACAATCTTAGTTTTCCACTGTTTTATTTCAAGCAAGATTTTTTTTCTTTAAAAACACAGCATCACCATTTATTTATTTACTTATTTATTATTCTTCCAACTCTACCTTGTTTCCACATTACCTTTAAATTGCTGAATTTCCCAAACTAGCCTGCTAACCAACTGAATTGAGGCCCCTGTATCTCCCACCAGGTATGTATAGATCCTAAATCCTTTGGCTTTGATATAGTTGTATATAATAATTTTGAAAGGGAAAGACTATTTCTATGTGATTTATTTGTCCAGGTCAATTACAAGGACTTGTCTTTGGGATAAACTAGGGTCAAATATTTTCCTCCCTGACAAATCTTTAAAGACTTGGGGGAACTTCAGCCAGAGAAGTCCTCCTTTCTTGTGGAGGAGGAGCCCTTCTTGCCCTTCTTGATCAGGCACAAAAAGAGTCATGAAGCTTCCAGCAGGTAAAGGGCTTTCTAAAAAAATTCAAAAGAGAGTATCATGCCCTGCACAGAGTAATGGTGAGGTGGGAGAATTTGCTCTGTTATTAGACATTGCTCAGTAAACCTCAGTAACCCAGCACACAACTACCTCATCATCTGACTGCACATCCCCATTTCTTCAAACCTAATCTAAAATATTTCCTAAAGCCTAATGAGCAAAAAGTTGTGATAAAGTTATAACTAACGGCCAACTTTGGCAATTATCACTGTGAAAAAATCAGCTAAGCAAGGTATATTTCCAACAGAAGCAATGCTTCAGATGATTGTCATATGTAATCACTTGGTAGTTTCTCATTGGTGTATGGCAGCAGATAAGAATCATAAAAAAGGTGAATGTACAGAATGTGCTGGAATGTACAGATCCTGAAAAGAAAACTTCATGGAAATATATTATTCAGTAATAAAATGTAGTCTTTCCAATCGTGGTAAATTTTTAAGAACATACAGTAAGTATGAGTTGATTTGGGGCAAAAGACTCAAACAAATAATAATAATAATAAAACAGAGAATACAAAAAATGTTCCAAATCCTGAATAATTGTGTTATGAACCCTTTAACTGTTTTCTTTAAAGTTAGCACTGGCCTAAAGTACACAAAATTAAATATTCAGTGTAGTTTCATGCAAATGCCAGGTTCCAGACCAACAGTCCTCAAAGGCTATCAAATCTGCCCAGGCTCATCTGCTTGGTTCTGCAGCATCATGTGTAGTTCCATAACAGACAAGCAAATAGACAACAGGTCATATTTTACTTTCACTAACAAAGACAATACTCGCATTGATATCAAAAGGAATTGCACCTGTGATTCAGATAACAGGATTTAAACCAATCTTTGCAGATCCTCTTTTCTTTGGAGTTTCTTGGATGTCAGAGATTTTATGATGTTAATAATTTCATTTTGAGTTTAAAGGGAAAAAATGTTGCTACACTAACCTACCCTGCACCCAACACACCCCATCCCCAAACATATCAAGCCTGATTCTTGAAATATTTATCTCTGCATTACTTCAGCTCAAAATACCAGAGAAGTCAGTAGGAGTTGCTGTGGGACAACCTTCAAGAATAACAGGCTTTGTATATCATAAGCATTTACTTATAGGAAGAAAAAAATACCCTTTTCTATTCTATTGCAATTTATAAAAGTTAACATTACTGGAGGTAAAACCTACCTTAATCTCATTTACATATACAGTATTCATAGTTCATAGAAATTCCAGGACTAGTAAGGAAATCATAATTCCACTTAGGAATGCATTCCATTTCTTTTGGCTTTTTTTTTTCCTGAAAATCATTTCCATCAAAAGAAATAACAATCAGCTTAATCAGAGCATTGAAAACCACAAAATGGACACAATACTGCTCTCCCTGATCTCAGTGACTCATCATTACTCGTATCTACAACTCCATAATACGTCTGTGTAATATACGAAAAGACTGTGATTGGAGAAAAATGGATAGAACCAAAGATGTACCAACTAAATACTCAAGAAGAAGACTAAAAGTTAGGATACCAAAATAATGACAGCATTAGAAGTATAATAGGACATAATTAACTTGGAGAAAGATGCCAATACTAGGTAAATAAATGCAGTGACATGCAGTTCATTCTAGGAACTAGAATATTATATAACTGTGCATGCTGTTAAGTGAATCCTTGTATGTTCTCCAGCATCATGCTGCAAGTGCTCCAACCAGGAGATTCAGGTATCTACATTCATATACATTTTCCTGTCAGTTTCTTGCAGCTAAGAATGATGATGTATTTAGAGATTATGCTCACGGATACCTGCAGCATCATATTTGTCTTGAGGACATGTACTTTGCAAAAAGCTTCTCTACTTCTGTCCCATTTCCTGCACCAATGTTAAAAAAACCTAGGTAATTTAATATCCCTATAGAGTTACAGATTTAAATACTTACTTAAGAAGCTAAAAAGGTTGCTCAGGCATAGTCCTGTTACTATCATGCCTTCGATACTCTGGAAACAACAGGCCCTGCCCAAAGGAATTGCAAAGGAGGGAACAAGCACAGCCCATACTCCAAAATCCATTTAAAGCTAACTCTCTATATAATTTTTTTTCCTACAGTTATCTCAGAGTATCCCTGTGTTAAGTACTCATGGTCAGCTAGGCTTTATCTTTGGAAATTCATGGAGTTTTATTTTACTTGCCCTAGAGTTAGATTGTATGAGGACGGTATTAAAAATTCCTTTTTCTCTGTCAGATCTGAAAGAAAACTCACATTACCTGAAATCAGAACCAAAATGGCATAAATTTGGCAGGAGCAGATTTATTTGAATATTCAAATGATTTTTTAAGAATTCATCCATTTTAAAATCTGTTGCACAGATACACCATCAATAGGAATGACATCAAAAGCAAACACACTCCATGGAAATAAAAACTACAGAGAGTGAATAAGGGCATTACATGAGAAAAACTCTAAAATCCCTCTCTGAATCCCTGTTTTACTTAGTTAAAGCATTTAGAGCCAAGATGAAGGTTCTAGATTCATTTAATAAACTCTGGCCATGGTGTCCTTTATCAGTAGAAGTTTTTCTAGTTTTCATTAGTTCTGAAAGATTTAACACTTAATAGATTGAATAACTATAATTTACACTAGCAGATATTCAGGTTCATAAGTCTTTTCATACATGAGCATTTTATCTTTTAGTATCCTTTATCTTATTTTCCATTACATTCTCTTATACTTTGTATTTTACTTATTGATTTAGTGACTGGTAAGGAAAAAAGAGAAGCATGATATATGAGTGGAGTCCTGAAATCTCCCTCTTTCTAATTCTGAACATCGCTATTAAATTCAGAAATCATTCAACAGGCATTAGCTAATCAACATTACTCTGAAGGATTACATTATATAACAGGAGATGCACCAACTTGTATTAAGAAACATTTGACTTCAAACTACACACTAAAATCAACAGGAATATACTATCTTAAATACTTGAGCAAAACTCAGTAAAAGATACAGTAGGCAAACATTGTAGTCAGCTCAGCAGTGATTACCAACTCATGCTCCAAATTCACTATAAAATGAAAATCAATATTTCCACAAGTTCCTGCAACATAAAAGATAACCTTCATTGATTTTTCTAGACTTAGGCCTCACTGATAAAATCTAATATAAATTTTCAACCACAAGGATTTGGATCAGAGCAGGGGTGATAAGTCCTGCACATCTCTTAAGAGGTGGAGAATTTTTTTTTTTAAAGTGCACGTTCATACTATTTATAATTTGCCCTGTGCAAGTGAAAGCCTTTTCCACCAGTGCTATCAGGGATCTCTTCTAATTTTTATTACTGTGAGGCTAAAGCCTGTTCCAGATAATTTGGAAATTTCAGGGGAATTGTGATAGGGCTGATGGTGCAGCCCTGGCTGACTTGAGAAAAGAGCTAACCCGTAATAGCCTCCATGGCCGTGCTGATTAAATGTTGCCATAGATGAAAGGCCTGCCATCGCCGCAATAAATTAACCAATCACACAAATCCCAAGTCAGTGCTAATCCTTCCTTGATACTCTGATCCTCTGATCAGCTCAAGGAGGTAAAGAAACTGGCTTGTGACGCTTGGTGCTCTAACCCCTGGATTTCATGTACACAACGAGCTAATGATATCTTGCTGACCAGTTCAATGGGATGAACTTCTCTCACAACCCTTAGGGAACACTGTGGCCTCCTTTAAAAAAAATGACAAGCACATGGCAGGTTTTGTGTTTTATTGCGACACCACGGGAAAACTAACCAGCACTTGTTAGCTGTTAACCACAATAAGCATCAAACTGACGCCTGCTATAAAGCCCATTGTGCTTTACAAATGACAGTGATGGATTAAACAGGAACCAAGACACTAAACCAAGAACAACTGCTCAAGTAATTGTGATTGAGCTATCCCCCTTTTGATAGGGAAGTCTGCTACCTTTCCTATTAACCCAGTTTTTATCCTGTTCTTACAAATTTGGGAGGGGGAGTAGGAGTAAGGATGTGTGTTCACATATCCGAGAGTGTACAAGAGAGGAAGAGAGAGTCCCTTTACCTCTTTCTCTCAATTGTACTGCCACAGCATGATAATAATCAGATTTAGACATAGGCTCATTTAATCAATTAACAGAAGGCCTGGACACATGCAGCATTTTCTCATTAATTATGTGAATGCTGTCTTTCCAATACACTTTGTGAAATTGAGTCTGTGCAGCCTGTGTTAGTACACTTCATAATTGGGGAAACTCTTTTTTTGTGGTAATTGGTTGCTAAAAGTAAGAAAGCTCTGGGGTTTGCCTCTAGGGTTTCCACACATAAAGAGTTTTGAAAGTACTTCATTATCTCTCCTGGTCAGTTCTGTGAAATTAAAACTGTTTTTCCCTTCTTCTTTGAGGAAGTGGTTTGAAAGCAGGGTTCCTAGAAAATGTCTGTGCATATGTGTGGTGTGTGTATGGGCATGTGTGTCTGTGCTCATGCAAACATACGTGTAAAATCACATAACCCGGGCTTGTCTTAGGGACTGCTGTCACTGAAGTCAACACAAACATGAAGTACATAGGGTTTGATCACCACTATTTATCAAGGCACAGTAGGTCTCCAGATATATGTGGGTTTTATAACTTCTTCAACAAAGATTTATTTTTCCAAATGCACCATACTTGAGGTATCCAAATCAATCATACTTGAGGGATTTGCTAAACTCTTAAGTATTGGGATGGTGTCCAACTGGTCAGACTAGACATAATTTATAGCATACATATGCTATCTGGAAGGGTCAGAGCTAACTGAGTCACTATAATTATTGCCTGTCTTTGCCTGTTTCATACATCTTTTTGTATGTATACACCTCTGGGGGATCCACATGCACTCACACACACAGGCTCTGCTGTTGCTACCACAACCTTCCCCATGACTTTCCCAGCTAACCTCTTCACACTGCTGGGTTCACAACAGTTAGTCCTGGAGCAAGCCTTGGAGGAATTAATTAGTAAGAATAACACAAGAAGACAGCACTCTCTGTGAGCCATTGTGGGCCAGCATTTCCCAGTAATATAGCTATCTCTGGCAAAAACTGTTTTCCAAGAACAGCAGATGTTAGTGCAGTCCAGAAAGGTACTTAAAGTACATTTTATTCAATAGAACCACAGGGGTTGGAAGAAATTAAATGGGGCTCTTCTGTCAAATTTAATCCCTTTGATTTTACCTCTGATGCTTCATACTGGATAATGTGTATCTACTTTAATGCTGCACTTATCCAAGTTAACTATACTGCACAGTTAATATTTTAACTTTTACTGGCTATCAGAGCAATACAAAAGATCATACTTTATGATGAATCATTAAAATAATATGCTTTAAAAATAATACCTTGTGGAAGTGCTTTTAACATATGCAGAGATTCTCAGACTTGATAGCCCACGGTAAAGTTTAAAGTAAAATAATTTAATGAAGATAAAAGCAAGACTAGTTATTTATGAGCATCTATACTTTATGAGGATGGAAGTCATCTTCAGAAAGACCTATGCATGCTTTCAGTTTAAATCCCTTCCTTCATAATATAAATGTTTTACATTTCCACAATAGCATTACGCTAAGAAAAAAACCCATTCTACCTTTGCTAAGTGAGAGACTTCTCTAAGGTCAAATATATCCTCTGACAACTAAAGCAATGGCCTTGGACATACTTGATCCTCCTTCTCTCCACACCACTGGACTTCACAAAACTCTAAACATAACCTTTTAGCTTAGCAAAGTTGCATCATGTTTTCAAATAAAGATCTCCATTTGTGCCTGCACAAGTGAAAATGGGAAAATATACACATTCATCAGTGATTGCTCTTACGAAGCTTCAGGCCCACAGATTGGGTCCACACTGAAAACTTCACTCACTAGCTAACAAAAACTCTATCTCCTGCTGTTCTGCAAATACCATGGATAGACTAGATTACAGTATCTTTAGAGAAGCTAAAATAGCATTCAGAGGGGACATTTATAGTGCTATATTCATCTTTTCTCACAGAATCATAAAACTCATAGTACAGCAGGCACAGAATCCATTGCAATCAAATCACTAAAGGCGGCAAGAGGAAAGAGAGCTTGCTCAGTTTTACTAGGAACAGAGAAGGTGGACTTCATCCAAAGATTGATTCTTTTTCTGATGAAATTTTTCTGTTACTAGTACCAAAAAAAACCCCACAAACCAAAAAGAGCCCCCACCATCTCTGTATTTTAAATAATCTTCAATATATACCATTGTGTACTCTTATTATGGAAACAAAAAAATTAAAACACACATAGATTGTCTTAATGTATATGCCAGTATATAAAAATAGTCCTTCTCTTCAGGTGTCAGTTTCACTTGACTGCATCGTGTATTTTGTCTGAATAATGGTCCCAAGCAAATGGATGAATTCATGGCAAAGAAAACTAACTTAATTTCCATTTCCTACATTTCCATTCTGTCCTTGTTTTGATAACTCTTCACTCACCAGGTGCAGAATGTCTTAAATTGTGGTTTCAAATGTGCTAATGTAAATTCCAAATCAGATCAGTGGCATCTGCAGACAGGGACAGGAAGTTCATCCCCAGTGTTGCTGTTTTAAGTGCAATATCATGGTGGTATTTTAAGGTCAGCCCTATGCTCAGAGAGACCTTACAAAGAAAGTGGGTTACTTAGGTAACTGTGTAATGCACCTAAACATGACCGGCTCCCTTGGCAGATTTACCACTGAATAACAAGGGTAGGAATGCAAAAATAAAAGCATTCAAGAACAGCACATTTAAAAGAAATAATTCACACATTTTCATCTGGAGACCATAGGATCTTCTTACCAAATTCTTTGTCAAACAACAAAGTAATGACATTTTAAAGTTTTTACTACAATAACCTTGGCTCTCCCAGGGAATATTCAGTGAAATATGAGAGAGGTTTTAATACCTGGAAGCACAGCTGCATTATACAGTGAGGTCAATTCAGGAGCACTATTGAGACTCTAGGCCATAATGACTCCATATGGAGCCGGACAGTAGCTAAGGTAATAAACTTTCACAGTGTGATTTCTTTGCTCAGTGCAATACTCACATAATTCAGCAGTTACTCATCTTTCATTCAGTGGAGAAGGCTTTTTTCCCCCCTTTATTTAAGAGCCACCATGTGCTCATTCTTTCCTCCTCATCATATAAGGTTTACATATCCAAAGAAAACATGAACTGAATTCCCAATTATAAAAACTGAATTTTATGACTGTCTGAATGCTGTAGAAAAGGGAAATTCCTCAGTCCTTGACCCGTACACAAAGACGTTTCCGTTTGTCTTAGACGCTGGTGTTAAATGGAAATTGGCCTTAGCTTCCGGAGTAATAAGACACTAAATGCATTTGAGGACACAGAAATAAGAAATTGGGGACAGCTGCGGACAGCAGATTTGGGACACTGGTATCATGTATGTAACAAATCTTTATTAATAAGTACATTAAATCCCATATTTTTCATTTATAACCGCTGCATAATTTCCTGTTAACACTTCATGTAAATTCCAGATAAGGTAATAATTTTTTTTCAGAATTCTATTTCTGTTTCATTATATGTTCTACACTCTGCCCCACAGGTCAGTCGCATGATTGAAGTTTTATGCCTCATTAAAATTCCCCTAGTTAAAACATGGAGACAGAATTTTGGTAATTCCTTTCTCCACAACTACAATTAACCATTCCGCTGGATTCCTGTATTACTGCAATCCAAGTTTAAAAATTACTGTATGGTGAGATGGTCAAGGGGTCTAAATGTCCTAAACATAAGGCTCTTATCTTTCTTTGCTCCAATGGCTGAAAAACCCTGCACCACCACCTCCCAGTTCAGTATTTCTAGCTAGCAGCTGCTATCAGAAACCTAAATAACAAAAATATGCAAACTTGCACACTAATTCCCTTTGGAGATAGATCTTGGCTGCAGCCCTGTCATAAATCAGAGAATTTCGATATGAAATGAGGCAAGCAGCTCTAATCATTTCTGCATTTCAAATTGGATCACTGGCTCAATCACTGGGCTTTTTTAAACTGCTTGCCTAAGAGCAAATGTGAGGCGGGAGATAATTCTGAAGAAATCTCTTCTTTTGTGGCCGTAGAACTCTTTTAACTGTTTCAAGACTGAAGGCCACATTTCAGTGATAATAACATATATCTGCTGCGAGAGATATGGATCCTTAAAGACATCTTCCCTCTCTTTCAACTCATAGAATTCCATCAATATCTGCATATATTATATATATTAATATATGTGCATGTGCATATGGGTGTTGTGTGCATAAAAAGAGAGGGAGAAAAAAGAAGGAAGAAACATCTGACATGTAGCCTCAGTATATTTCCCTTTAGAATTTTCTCTTCTGACTTGGTATGGGTTTGAATTGCTGCAATGACTGCATAGTTAACTTTGTACACATATACCCAGGCACTTCGTAAATTTATTTAATGGTGAAAGCAAAACTGAAAAGTAACCCTCACCTGCCCAGGGTTTGGCTCAGAAATAAATCAGAATATAAAATCAAGGTAAACAGAGATCTTTGATAATTCTGTATGACCTCCCAAGGCCTCCTCCTTACCCATCAAAGTCCTGAAATTCTCCTTTATTACACTATTGATTTTCTATTTTCATGCCTTATCTAAACCCTGAAAACAATATATCACAAAAATTACCCCTACAGTCAATTATTGTGCAAACAGCATCCTCTTGACTCGTTGTTTTTATGCCCAGAGTATCCGCTCTTTTTCACCCAAACAGTACTACTGGCTTGTTACAGTCTCAGTGTCCTCACTGCAGTGCTTTGAAATTGAATTTAACTCTATTATCAGCAGGCTTTTGTAATCTCATGTAAGCCTAATAGTGATCAGATGGAATTTTACAGCTAAGCTCCCTGCATTTTGAGGACTAATTTAAAATATTTATATTTTTCTTTTTTGTTTTAGACAGTTAAAAAAATCACCTAACTAGGTTTTATTGTCCCCTATTTTCACCTCCTAGCGCCTCATACTCTATTTTCTTTCTGTAAGCTGGATACATAATTTTTGATACTTAATTTTCTGTTAATAAAATTTAGTAAACTGCTTCATTCAACACTGATCCACATTTTTGATGATTTTAGTACCACTGCACAGTGCTAGTGGTGCAGCCATATAAAAAAATAACACTGTTTTGGATTATCTCATCTAAAATTATCTCATAAAAATATGCTGGCAGGTAAGAGCATCCCCAAACTCTGCATTGCCACCCACACTTGATTCTGTCACGGTTTAAAAATACGCATACATTTATATATTTTTTTTTTTATATATATAAATGTGTATGTATATATATATGTATGCATGTACTTTTTTCAGACACCTTGACAGCTGCAAGGGCTATACTGCCAGTGTTCTCCAATTCTTCTGCCATGCACACATAAAAAAGGAATCTAAAGAACTCTTGTCAAAGGATTGTCAGAGAATATGCTGAGGAGCCCAGCTCACCAATAGACAAATCCTTGCATCCAATGACAGTTAATACTGAAATCTGGAGCCAGCACATCCATGGAGTTCAAATGATACTTTGGGATCTACTGTGGTTCATGCTCCTTAATGACAGATTTGGCTTACATGAATAAGGCTCAGAATTCATTCCCCCTTTGCCTGAATGAAGTTTGGAAGAAGGGTAAACCCAAAAGTGATCTGAGATCTTGAGCAACCCAAGCCTTTAAGGACAGTGCCACTGGCTGAGACCTACCCATCATCAGTGCTCAGCAGCTGTGCACAGCCTGCAGGACCTGCAAAATCAGGCCACGAAGCAGCACACTGAAAACCAAAGCCCAGTAACACCAACAACCAGACTGCCAGCAGGCTTTTACTCTTCTATTCAAAACAATACATTCAATGTTAATACATCAAGCCTCATGGGGTCTTGCCCGTTAAGTTTGAGGATTTGAATCTCATGAATGCAGAATCTGCATTGTTCTCAGCAGAGGTCACTTTGCTGTGCATGTAGGAACATGCGGGTTCCTTCAACAGCTTACAAGTTAAACAGAATTGTCAAACCCATTTTGAGCTCACCTCTGTTTCTTCTGAGTCTCAGGGCATGCAATCCCAAATCCTTGTGGTTCAGTGGGGAGTTACAAGCCATACACTGATGCTGTTTCAGGAACAGTGTTTGGTGTTACCTCTCTGACTCACGTATCACCAATAAGAACTCATAATGACCTATCCTCCCATCCCATCGACATTTTCCTGTGTGAAAAGGGTGCAAACTTCATAGCACCCACATTAGAGGAAAGCAGCCCTATACCAGGTCTGAAATTAACTCTGCAATGTACAACGTGCATCATGATTTAAGTGATTAAGGAGGTGCCAGCAGAAGTTCGATTGAGCAATCATTAGTCTTTTAATGTAAGTTATCATACTTTCCCCACTCTCCGCCTTGGTTTAAAAAGGCCTCATGATTAATGTCACCTTTCTTCTAAAAACGTGCAAGCAAACAGTTCAGCATAAAGTTTTGATTTTAGGTTAATTTTCTGATAGTATCTATTTCTTTGCTTACATTTCAAATCGGTGTCCACTGGAAAAAAAAAATCAATCTAGGCCATATTGAAACGTTTAAATGTGACCCCAGGCTGCTTCTAGAGAACATTAAAGGAGAGTAAATTGTAACAATTTTTAAGAAACATCTGTTTTCATACAGATGTTTCTCATAACCACTGGCTGTGGCATGGCTGTAGACAGGTGCATAGAGCTGCAGTATGCCACCAAGTTACACATTTTTTTCTCTAGGGATAAACAATATTTTTTACTGGTTATCTCATTTCTATTGTTGTTATTTTCCTTGTCAGCACAGCAGAGTGAAATAGCTTCTTTGAGTCAAGGTGTACAGCATCTTCTCAATTATTAAAATTCAGTGCAATGTTGCTAAAACCCTAATAGTTACAGTATAATGAAGCACTCCAGGCTTCACAATCCTAAAAAGTATTAACTCAGTAACATGATAATAGAGGAGTTCAGGTGAAAAACAGATCTTCATGGTATGCCACAGAAATGACCTCCTCTACACACAGCCCTTTTGACACTTGTCAAGGGAAGGGGTTTTCTTCAGGCATGGGACCCCAAAGCATTTTGAAGGAAATTTCTTGCATGGTGGAAAACTCAGGCTTTTTATATCTCCTTTCTTTTCTCCTCCCTGACTTTGCCTTTCAAATTTACATAACCAGAGTAGAGAAAAAAGTTATAAAAGATACGAAGACCGGACATGAAAAAAATAAGAGCCACATATTGTGCTGATAAGTGTTCTATTCTGGTTGTATTTAATACACTGATGGTATTCAGTGCATTAAAAACTTCATATGAAAATCAGTGGAATTCCAGAAAATTCCATGTGTCTTTTGCTGCTGAGTTACTGAATATACAGGAACTGTATGGAGAACTAAATAAAATACAGACAAATTAAAAAAAAAATTAAAAATTAAAAAGTCAAGATCTACAGAATGTAAGGATTTCCCAGCAGTGTCATGTCAGTACTGTCTCACTTTAGACAGTATTTTTCATCTTTAGTGTACATATTTTACTATGTCACTATTTAGATCTCCAAATATAATTGCACGTTTTACAAATTGCTGCATGAGAGTTTTAACTTTCACAAGCCTTGGGTGTTTTAAACTTAGATTACACACAGTTAATATCAAATAGAGTTGTATTTCATCATTGATGCCTTTATGAGGATTGCAAGCATCCCATTTATTGCTCTGTATTCCACCTTTCAGGGCTTCAGGCACCATTTCCATCTCCTTACACTCACTGTTAAAGGTACAACATATCAGCAGTTCCTCTGCTGATCACAGACAGGGCAGCCATGATCTTTGTACTTCAGACAACTTGTTGAACAATTCTTTTTAAATGATCTACATCTTCTCTTTTGAGAGTTTGGGGGGTTTTGTGTTTGTTTTTTGTTGTTTGTTTGGGTTTTTTTAATACGAAAAGCTGCAAAAATCCTTTAAGATGAACCCCCCCCTCCACAATGAAATGTTTCTGAAATTCTAAACTTTCTCAAAATTGAAACACTTCTCTAACTCATTTACAAAGATGAATTCAAAAAGTAGGCAAAAAGGTGTGCCATGGCCTCAAGGAAATCAGAGTCATCCCAGCGTTGCCTACAAATTCCTAGACAGGCATGGATAATGAGATCCTCCATCTCTACTGGAAGTCTTCCCCAAAAACTTATCTCAAACAACATCCTTTCCCAGCGCACAGGTCAGTTAAGCTGTGGCAACAGGACATTTACTTCTCAGTAAAGACAAATACCTAAGGAGTGATCCAAATGCAAATGAATAAAGTGCACTACTCAAACTAAATGTATTAAAAATAAAGTATATGACAGTTGAAAGAATTATTCCAGCCTCTTAATTTCAATTGAGGCTGAACAACAATAACTTTACATTTCCCCACAGCCTTATTCAGTCAGCCAAAAGTGTAGCTAAAAGCTTCTGAACTAAAGAGATTCAATTAAAATAAGCACCTTTTTTCCAGTTCAGATCAAAGGTGATGTATTTCTTTTAATGTGCTCTTTTGAATGGTAAGAAAGAGAATAGTACTTTATGTTAAAATCCATTTTTTTCTCATTCTGCTTTCCATCTCTGCTTCATTTTACACAAGAATCTTTTCTCTTTACAATTCAGTGCAACATGTGTAAACATGGATTATACCACATCAGAAACCAAGTTAGCTATCTCAAGAGAATTTGTATCTCTGCTGTGTGTAAGTAAGCAGATTAATTCCTAGATCAGGCATTACCTAATGCATTTTCAATTCAATTTCTTCTTTTCTTTCTGCACACAAGATCAGGGAAGTGGGATTATTTTATTAATTTAACTAATATTTTGCATGTTTTTCTCTGTTATCTTCTTTCTAAAATTTTTTTTTAGCTCTTAGTGAGTGATTTAGTATGAGCAAGGATGTGTAAAGACAAGGGACTGTAGCCCTCAACACCTTACTGAGAAATAAATGACATGGGAGTGACAAACTTTTCCTCCCTATGCACTACTGGGAATAAGGAATTCTCACATTTTTCAAACCCTGATCTACAGCAGCACAACCTGCCTGGGGTAAGCTCAGTTATTGTAAGAAATTTGGGAGAAGATTATTTATTCATTAACATTTATGCTGCTTTTATGGAAAATCTCAGAAGCAAATAATGAACCAGTCTGGTTTTATTACAGCAGTGCCTGCTAGCACTGTTTGAGGTAAGGGTCTGTCAACATATCACAAAACCATGGGATTTACTGTGAAAGATCAGTCCACTGGTCCATCGAGCCTGCTAGCATGCCTCTGGTAGTACCCAAGCCTGATGCTTAAGCAGAAGATGGTACAATAAGCCCTTAATACACCTCACTAATTGTGTGTAATGTAAACTTGGGCAGGGGCAGAAACAAGAGATTCTTTCTTGCTCTCTGCTGCGCTCACTTAATGCCCAAAGACAGAAACTGATTATCACCTTGTGAGCAGCAAAAATAGACAGTGGTAAAAGTATAAGGATCCTTTTCAAGTCAGCCCTACAACCAGCCTAAGGAATAGGTGTGCTATCCTGAACAGGGAAACTCATCATACATTTCTATTTTACACAAAATTACCAGTCTTTTTTAAAAAATATCCTTAAAATCAGTTCTAAATGCTACTTCCAAGCAATTAACTTTACACTGCCCTTCTTTCATCTCCAACTCTACCCCACACAGGTAAACCCTTGAACATTACAGAAAGATCTTGAAGATCTTTCAAGATCAGTAAGAAAAAGGACAGAGAAATTAGAGAAAGAAGAAGGAAACAGAGCTTAAAGAGTGAACAAGCAGAGACTGGAAAGTGAGGAGAAAGGCTAAGGAGCAAGTACCAGAAACATAAGAGATAAATATCAGGATATGTGGGACAGGAAAGTGGAGAGCCAAGGGAATCCATGTGTCTGCAAATGATCCTGAAGGGAGAGACCTGTTGGGGTATGGAGAGAGTAACGAGAGAAAGGCAATCAAAGCCAGAACTTCACCTTTCCACAATGCTCCAGACTCTCTACTCTTGAAGACACTCAAGTTCTGCCTTCCAGGTATCTTATTCTTCTTCAGAAATATTCTCAAGTTCAGAATATGAACAAGATGTCAAATAGAGGAGTATGCATGAAGACATGGCACAGCAAAAACTGTCAAATACATTGCTAAATAATCACCCAAATAGGCCAACAGGGAAAAAGACAAACATGAGAGTGTTTGGCTGTGATGACTATCAATGGATGAAGCTGATGAAGTTGGAGAGTTTTTGACCTGAGCTAAGGACTGCAAGGACTTTTATACCTTTTGAGATACATGCTATAGTTGGTATTTCTCCTGCAGAACAAATTCCTTCACCCAAACCTGAACTCATCTTTGTCAGTATCTACACAAATGCAGCAATAATCTATAGTGCATGCCTTACACAGCTATAAGGTGATAAGCTATAGGTATTCTCAAACTCCCCCTGCCACAGAGCAACCCCAGCCAAACCCAACCAAACAATCAAACAGGAAGCAGGGATTTTTTTTTTTTCTAAAATGAGTAATTCTTTTTTCTCCCTAGACATTTGTGAAATTAGTTATTTTAGTTGTCACCCCTTTCAGAGAATGATGTTCATATCTAAAGTTAAAATTAATACAAATGACTGAAGAGGCACAGCCTCATTACAAAGGATTTATACACAAACCCTCTTATCAATACCAACCTCCTAGTTCTTAGACTCCTAAAGACAGAAATATGGAGCTACAAATAACATTCATTTCCCAATTACTATGCCAACCAGCTCTTTCATTATAGACTGTATTTGCATTTGACTGACTGGCCTATTGGAAACACAGTGCTGCTACACCACCATCAAGCATTTTCTCTTTTTCAAAGACATAATCCAGACTATGCACACCAGTGCACTATCTATTGGTTTAATCATCCCTTTACATTATAAGGGATCCTACTCTTTGCAAATCTGGAATTTTTTTTAATAAGCCTCTATGTTTGAATTTTAAGGCATCAGCTATGAAATTATGGGAATTTGTTGCAGAGTAATTGTTTCTTGACTTATGTATGAGTCTACTGATTTTCTTTTATTTTTCATAGGTGGTACATTTGAGAATGCACTCCAAGAAGCATTGTTTTGTATTTGCCTTTTCTTTATAGTTAAGATCTGCATATAATATACATAAAAAGTTTAGTCTTCTTTTGTATCATGAATTGTCTATGAACGGATGGGTTCCTAGTTGTCTATTTTTAGTAACAATTTTCTTATAAAAAGTATAAAAATCAGTTCAGTTCTCAGGGTGCTAATGCACAACTCTTTGGGTGCCTGCTCATCATTCCAGGGAATAATCTTCTAACACAGGTGTAGGAAACCTGAGACCTCCAGTGTGCTGTCAGGCAGGTCTGTTAATTTCTTTGTGCCTTGATCTTCCATTAGAAAATGTTTCCTGTTCTTTGTCTATAAGTTCTTTCAGGAAAGGAAGTTCCTTTTCACCATCCTGATTCAGGCACTGTAATAACAGCAGGATTATCTGTTTCATGACATTTAATAGGTTAGACTGGATACAAAAAAAATCTTGGGGCAGAAAGGGCAAATCAAGAAAATAAAGTCATAACAATTAAAATACTTGAATTCAAATAAATAGTCACAAACACCGTTGTCTGTTATTTATGCATGTATAATTGATTTTTATCTTCTCTTGTTGCTTCTTCATCTAGTTGTTTTGGAGTCAGGTTTAAAGTGAACTGACTGCACTGTCACACAAGATGAACAGAATGTCTCACACTTGCTGCATGTGGCCAAAGCTGGGAACTAAGCAATGGAGTAAGTGGAATATTTTGCTATTATGAAAGTAAAATTACAGCTCTTCATCATTCTTTATATAGGGAGAAAGGAGGCATATTGATGGAAAAATCCACCTTGCTTCTTCAGATATATCCAATTTTCTTAATGATAGCCTTATTTTATACATATCTGGGAGTAAGGCAGAAAACTGTAGTGCTCTGCTTTGCATTGTGTCTAAAATTAAACTCATCATGCTTTCAGAGCAAGAAAGAAAAGTTACCTCTCCACTGAAACATTTGGGGCTCTACACTTAGCACACCGTGGCCATAAAATATGTCACAAAGACTTCTGAAATACAAACAGGCAAGTGAAAAGTGGTGCTATTCCATGAACTTCAAAATGTTTCAGAACTACAAAAAAAAAAAAAAAAAAAGAGCTATAAATAATGAGGAAATTTGTTCAAAAATTCAACATTTTAAAGAGATCAATGTTTAAATATTAACACTTAAAAATTCTACCAGTACACTGTTTTTCAGTAACATTCATGACAAATTGTTGTCACTAGTCTATTGAATGCTGTATTGTAGAAATGCACTGATGGAACAACACCCATTTTTGTATACAAATACTGCAGTGATGTATCAGCTTACACAAGAAACACTTTTGGTATGGACACAGATTAAAATAAAGTTGGGTAAAAGGAAAAAATCTTAAGACAATTCTGCCCTGCACTGTCTAAAATCTTGACATTTTCAAATTTCTTCCAAAGATACAGTCTTCCCATTTTTCTCTGGGATGATTTTAAAATGACTCTGCTCCTCCCTCTTGCTTGTTACAACTAAAAGAAAAAGCAAAATGAAATACATATCTTTATTATTATATTGTATCTAAAAGTATGCACCATTCAATGAAAACAAGAAATGCCTCTCTTTTTATGGGCAAAACACCACTCAAATATCCTTATACACATCTTATAGGGGAAATTTTTCATCTATATAAATCCACCTTGATGACTTCTTAATTTCAATTTACAGTGCTTTCATATATGATATTAAAACAGTAACCAGTGGCATTTAATTGAATCAAAAGGCAATATGATGATAGTGAGTTCAGTCATGCTTTTACTGTTAACACTGGTGCAATGATTTATTCATTTGTCATTCCACTCACTTTCGTGTTCGAACAAACATAAATTAAAGTTACACCTCTTCATAACTACCAGTTGGCACATGTGTGATACTAGTAAAGACATATACATAAATGATTAGCAGAGATCATGATAATATATATGCTCTATTGCCAATTAAAAACTTTCTGACTCTGTCTAGTAAAAACTATAATTTCTGTCATGTGTACATTCCTCTCTTTCAGAAAACACAATGATAAATTTAGTGACTGATGTGTCAAATGCGAGGAATTGTAATCAAGTTGAGAACTGCAAAGGAAATCCAAGTCAAACCTCAAGAAGTCCTCACAGTCAGTGAGGAGTGTCATTACTGAAATGGAAATGGGAGGTAAACACTGCCCAGGTTTTAGCACATCACTGATATCAGCATTTTATCTAAATAATTAGATGGGCATTCAAACAGACCTCAATTTCAGGAAAAAAGTGGAAATTTCTGATTAATTTTTTTTTTTTAAAAAAATTCTACACTGGAATGATTTAGCAGATCTATTAATGTATCACTTGGACCCTTTCTCCCCACAGCAGTCTAATGCTCAGGGCAGTTGCCTTGCACTGGAAGCTATGCATGAGGCCCTTCGATGCCTTAGGCACAGAACCAGTGTCACTCACATTTTGCAGTCCTGCCATCAAAGCAATGGGTCATTCACTATTCACTTTTCATTTTTTAATCTATTCTGCTGTACTTTTGTATTTACTGGAGAATAAAAATTAGTGGCTTTAAGGAGAAAAGGGCACTGCAGGTCTCATATATCCCATGCAATAGCCTCTGGGCTCTGCTTTTGTTTCTTTGACTAAATCTTGAAAAGCCTTGCATTAGGAGTAACCATATTTTTCAGCAAAACAGCATTATGGTGCTTTGTGTTTTCTAATTATTCATCTCCACCAGTAACTATAAACAGCTGGCACTGGTGCCAAATTTGTTACAGGGAGATTAATGTTGGCAGCACAAGAGCTTCTGAGCTTTTTAAAATAAATTTGGCACCAAGCTCTAAAAGGGTTCATCATCACTGATCTAGATTACATTCTTCTTTATCAGAAAATAAGTTTCCAAATTTCTATCTAAACAAATACTCCCAATTTATTTATATTTTCTTCCACTAGATTAATGCATACAGGAAGAATTCTCTGAAGTCATCTGCAAACTCACTGCATTTTTCATTCCCTATCTCTAAAAAACTCACGCCTGCTGTTTTAGTGTGATGTAACTGTTACTATACTAATCTTAATTATTGCCATTTTAGGTTTTGGCTTCTACACTCACTTGTTGCCATTGCCATTGCATTCATGTCCAGTTTAAAACTGGACCTAAACTAGTTGAGGCTAGCAGCTGTCTTTTTAATATCAGGTCCAGACTCTAGCAAAAAAGAGGCATTAGCTCCTGACTCAACCCTCAACAGGCTGCAGCACTACAGATGTTAAAGATCATAATAATGATTGTATCTTCCTCACACAGTGATTATTAGCAAAGCTGTACAGCTTTCAAAGAGCCCTTGTTTTTACTTTTCACCAGCAGCTGAAGCAAGGAACACATTTCCATTACAAGATGAAGCTGTACAATCTCATCCAACAAATGATCTCACTATGACCCTCACACTAACTTTGCTATTAAGCAAAAACAGGCACATTTTCAAATATTGATTTCAACTAATGTCTGATCCTAACAGGCATGATCTTATCGGGGCCCCACTATAATAGAAGGAGTGTCAGAGTTAAACAGAATAGGTTTAGATAAGATCACAATCTTCCTCACCATGATGTGATGCTATCACTGAGTGAGTATAGTATTTGTAGTAATTATCATTAATAGATATTGGCAACAGGAAGAGTGGTCACTGCTAAGATCTAAACAAATTTGTGCATGATTAAATAAACCAAGTTTTATCTGAATAGTGGGTCAGGATATCTTATGTGCCCCAAGAGACTTTGCTGCCTTTATTTTTTTTCTTTGAAATGACAGATATTAAATTAAGAGAGAAATATTGAGGAACGACATTGCTACCTTAGTTTGTTCTGTACCTTCTGTTTTGTGGCAATCTGCCACTTTAGTCTTCCTGCTGCTTTCCTGATGTCTGCTTAGACCAGACATCCCATGCCATGTTGTGCTGACAGACCCTGGTGCCAGGGTTGGCTCAAGAGCCATGGCCACAGCTGATTTCACAGCACCCTCCCTTCTCAGCAGAGAGTGGAGCAGCTAGGAAGTGTCTGACAGGACAGCTGGAAGCAAAGGGTCATCCTGCTAGACTTTGAGCCCTACAGCTGTTTCCTTACTTGAACTATTCCTCCCGGGAATTTGGGCAGCCCTGCAGTGAGCTAGCCTACAGGACTGGTCTCTAATGTAAGTGTGGGCTGTGGTAAAAGCCACCAGAGTCAAGGTTGACAGACATCTGGATTAGTTTGATTTTTGCTTCTCCATTTGTTCTGATTGTGCTAAGGTTTCTCCATTCTTAGAAGGTGGTACTCTGAAAGGGAACACCTGCTTTGATGTGGCAAATTCTTCGTGAAACTCTTAAGTCTTTCTCCCCTGAAGCTGTTAGCATGTAAGGCCAAAACAGCACAGAATGAAAATTATAACTTATAGCCCTGGAAAAAAAAAAGTATCAACTTAGGAAAACTTAAAACATCAAGACAAAGAAAAAAAAAAGTCAGTTGACAGTTATGTTTGCACTTATTGTAATGAAAAAGCAGAAGCATAGCTAAACTTTCGCAGACCCAAGCCATATAAAAATAGCACTTGAGAAAAGGGTGCAAATCTATAATCCCCCTTAACTATTCACCACTATTAAAAATTAGGCATGTTGCAACATTTAGAATTAAAAGGGTGTAATCAGAATTCCAAGTAGAAATGTTTACTATGTCTATTGTGACAACAATATTAAATTCCAATACACTATTTTTCACCCTTACAGCAATTAGCTAATTAAGTCAATTTAAAAAACATTTCTGAATTAATAGTGTACTTGCCAAGATTGTGCAAATATTGGTCTTCTACACAGAAACCTAAAGGCAGCTTTTCTACTTATCTTCATGTATTTGTCTTCACAAATGTGTTACTAACTCCAGAGCACTGAAATCTTTTTGATAATCACTGAAGATGAATGTATCAGGACAATCAGCAGCATATGGAACACACAATGCTGCCAGATGTTAACACACTAAAATAAAGCAGAACCATCCAAGTACTCTGTATCTTGTCTAAAAATAATATACCCATTGACCTTAACCCTATAAAACCAGTCCCATCTTCAAGGTCATATAAATAACAAATATTTATCTTCTACAGAGAGGCTGTACTTGCAGCATTCAGTGTCAGAAAATGCTAAACATACCTCACCCTATTGCCTTGAATGGAAGTTTGAGGTGCTCAACACCTCCTGCTAGTGCTCAGTGCTAAGCAAAATCAAGTCCTAAGTGCACTACTAATCACTGGTGGAAATTTGTGATCATTGTGCAGTCTCCTTCATTGCTTTATGTTTTTTTCAAACACTACACATGGAAACAGAAAACCACCTAGATTAAAAAATACAGACATACAACTGCAACCACTAACACATACTTTATTTGGAAGAGATTTGCCCATTATGTTGCCTTGACAGAATAACTTCAACCATCTTTGTTATCGCAATACAGATTTAAAGTGAGAATATCAAGGCAGTGTGCTACTGTAGCACTCATGAGGTTGAATACCAGGCTGCAGTGGGTCATGGCAGCAAATTCCACTCTGTAAAACTCTTTACTTTCCACATCTTGCAAAGGAGACACCGCCAACACAAGAGGCTGTGCTCCAAGAGCACAGCAAAGAAGCACAGAAAACAAAGAGAATGTCATGACTGTATTTCTAAAGAGTTCAGGAGACCTCTCAATTATGGTAGAAATAGTGAACAGACAGATAGTCAAGTATCTTTGGTATGACTGACAAGAAAATGCTCATTAAAGGTCAGAAAGGCCATTTAGTCCCAAGTATGTTACTAGCCAGAGCAAGCTAATAGGTGCTACTACAAAGCCACTTAAACCCTGCAACAAGTGCTAACAACTGGGCTTGGGACACAGAATGCGAGGAATGTTAAGGAGTCACAACCACACCAAGTGGCCTCACATTTGTGAGGTCAAGTTTCAAAACATGGATGTTATTCTTATTTTCCACTGCTGAATGTGGTGGGGCGGGGGAAAGTTGTTTCAAAAGTAATCAGTGTATATGCAGTCATTCACTGCACACAGGTTTCACTTCTGTATGTGTTTAAGAGATGTACTAGCACAGAAGCACAAAATGAGCTCTGAGGATGCTGGTGATGCCAAGAGCCTCCTTGCAAAAGTTTCCATAACGAACCCACGGTGTGCTCTCTTTTTCAGCCTGTCTAATAGGGGCCCTGGTACCTGATAGTGACTGACTGACTATAAAAAAACAAGATTCAGCTTACTCCCTGAGGCATGCTGTACTGCCAGATCAAAGTGCACACATTTGGCATCCTGAAAATGCAATACTAGTGCTCTCACTGCAAATGCATGGCACAAAAACCAGGGACAATGCTCCTTAGAATCCGGAGACAATGATCGTTATATATTCCTTAAAAAAAGAAGTACAGAAAACTTAGAAACAACATCCCAAGTCAAACTGAAAGTAATTGTTTTGAAAAAAGCTACACTGATTTTATATTTGCTATAATTTTAAGTTAGCAAGAAACTGGACTGGGAAGAGAGAATATTCAGAAGAAAAAAAAATGCAGGCAATTGAGAAGGGACATGCCAAAGAAATATAGCAGCTTCCTTCCTTATCTCTCAGCTAGCCCTTGTTATATTTCAATTAGATTTTGAAACCAGTATTCTATACTGGTGTGACCAACTGTCTAGCTTCCTGTAATGTCCCATCTGCCACCTTCTACAAAAAACCAGTGTCTCATTCTGCTCCTTTTAAAGCCAATCTTGAAAGATTTTAGCTACCTGCAGGCATTTCTGGGCAGCCAAACAAGTGAAGTTGGCTGCAGACATTCTCAGCATCAGGCTGCCAAAAGCCACAGGGTCATCTGCTCCCTTTCCTTCCCCCATACCATGGCTCAGCTGCGCCTGCACCACTCCCGTTGTCTTGGTCCAGCCCGTTCTGAAACACACCAGCCTCAGATTTACTGCAGCTCCTGAATCTCCTCCAGCTCTTCACTCTCATTAACATTAGGAAGCTCTTTCTCCTAGCTAACCTAAACCTCCCTTGCTGACACCTTGCTGAGCCTGGAAGGTTCACCTAATGCAATCCTTCATGTCGTTCCATGGCTTGTGATCCAAGTGGATCCAAGAGGCAAGGAAAATCCTCCACTATGGATGCATGCAGGATTAAGATGGTATTTTGACTTGGAGGAGGTGAATTGACCATAGTGAGAAGGGAAACAGGACTAAGATAAAATACTGGATCCCAAAAGGGAAGAATATGATCTGGAATTTAACAAATATAAACAATAAAATCCAATATTTAATGTAGTAAATGCAACGGCATCCAAGATGAAGAAACTGTATAAAAGCAAAGCAGTAAGACCAAGATGTACTACAAAGCCCACTGCAGAATTAAAAATTAGCAGTAGTAGAACCAGGCCTGCTTCAACACAAGCAGAAAAGAAGCAACTAAGATATTTTGGATCTACTATTGTTTTCTGCTTTATTGCTCTTTCCTTTATGCTAATTTGTCCCAGTTTTCCTCAAAAAGTGAGGACAACAGCTTGCAGGAGGTGGAGAGAGGGAAGAATCCTTCCTCACCTCCCCAGCTTCGAGGCACACCTCCCTCAGCTCCCCTAAACTTGTCTTTAATGTCCTCACACATCGCAGAGTTCCAGTTTCTTGTTTAAAAAAAGTGGCCACTCGTCCCCCAGATCAGAGATTGTCATGCAGAAAAGAAAGCTTCAAAGAAAAAGAAATATTTTGGGAAATGTGAGATGCTTTTAAATAAACATGTGAATAACAATTACTAACACATATAAAGCTTTTATTAAAAATAGTATCTTCTATGCATTTCAGATATGAAATCAAATGTCAAAAACAAGATATAAATGCTAATCTGTGACAGGAAGACTTTTAAATTATAAGACATATTCTCAGAGTGGGAATGATCTACATAAACTGTGATGATATCTCATATGTTATGTAGTTTCTCTTAAATGCATCGGTAGTGTTCAGTGTGCTATCCTTCCCTGACAGCACAGAAAGGACAGTACTTTATCTATGAAAAATTCAATTATTTCCTAAATATGTTAAAAGAGCTCAAAAAACTGTATTTAATGATTCAAAAGTTGTGAAGCATTTTGTAAACACACTAAAATGCATCAGTAAAAAGAAAGAAGGGAGAAGTTTATTAATTAATTTTAAGTCATTTAAGATGGGACATGACTATTATAGAATCACAGAATCATTTAGGTTGGAAAGGTCCTCTGAGATTATCAAGTCAAATTGAGTCCTTTCCCTGATCACTACCTTTTCAACCAGATCATGGCACTAAGTGCCACATCCAGTCATTCCTTGAACACCTCCAGAGATGGTGACTCCACCACCTCCCTGGGCAGCCTGTTCCAATGTTTAACAATCCTTTCCATGAAGAAACTCCTCCAATGCCCAGCCTGAACCTCCCCTGGAACATCCTGAGGACATTTTCTCTTGTCCTGACATTGGGAAAAGTGACCGACACCCTCCTCACTACAACCAATGAAACAATATAAATATGAAACCATGTGAACCCCAAGGAGGCTATGCATGTAATTTACCATGTATGGAATATCACACACCCAATTAAACCTATTAAAAGGTAGCATCATCAGGCAGAGTACTGGCTGTGCAGTCCTTGCTGCAGGCCTGGGGCTGCTAGGGAAGGTCAGGACAGCAAGCGACCGTGCCTCCCGTGCTCCTTGCTCCAGAGCTGATTGACTTTTGAGCTTCCTTGGAGTCTGAGGAGCCACCAGGGGATTAGATTGATGAACTTGTTCTACAGGCTTGATAAATGAGGCTCACGACATTTATAAGCTTCACTCAGCACTGAATTTTTCAGGCCAAGCTCTGAATTTCTTTGCCCATACTTTGGTAGTGCAAAGTAGATTTATTGCATCTGGAAAAAAGATTTTTTGCTACCAGCCGTGGGATACTTCAACATCATTAGAAAAGGAGCTACAGCTGAACAGTGAGGAAAGTTCAGCAAAATTAAAGTATTTCGAATAAAAGATTTTTAGGATCTAGTAACAGTCAATACTTCCTTCTAACTAGAGTATGCCATTTCTATATGCTCAGTCACTTACACTGTGCATGTGTGTGTATATATATATATATATACACATATATATAGTTACTATATTTTTTACATATTTATATTTAAATATCCATTTTTAATATATTTATGTATTCATACATATGGTAGTAACAATACTTACTAGAAATATTGAGAGGGTTTTTTCTATTCAAAATGTTCAAACCCACACTTTCACAGAACATAGTCAATTTGGCTGGCAATGAAACAACCAGAAATAACTTTAATTTCCATCCTTCTTGAAAATTTATAGGATACTTCTCTCGAGCATATTCAGATGGAAAGGGAAGTAACTGATCTTTGGTATTTTGATCATTCCATCACACTGTACAAGTTTGATGAGCAAGCAGCCACTGTCTTAACTGAAACCATAGGTTCATTCCTTTACTTTAAGTAATTCATTTTTTTAATGAAGACAGACAATCATTTAAAATATTGTTATTGTTACAATTATATGTTATGGTTAAAATTGTATGGCACTTTTTATTAACAAATTTTGACAGCATCAAAATGTGACTTTTCACACCAGGATTTTCTCTACAGCACACTTTTATTCCAAACAACTGCTCACTATGGCATCCACAAGTCTTATGGAAAGCATCTGTTGATGTTTTCATAATCTTATGCATTTGCATGTCCAGACAGCACATCTTGACAACACACTGAGCACAACAAAGTGCTACCACAGTTCCACAGGCAACAGCATCTCAGTGCTTTTTTCCACTACCAGTGTACCCTAAGGCTAACTATCCTTGGGCAGGCACAGCTTTATGTGTAGTAGGCAAAAAAATACCCATAAGCTTCCAGGACATTCTATTTTTAAATGGTCAAGAGAGAGCACAAGTCTCCTAGTCTTTCAGTTCTGTGCCCATTGTAACTACCAAATTCGTGTCTTAACCATGCAAACATCTTCATAGACACAAACATCTTCATAGCCTTATAGCCTAACACCTTTATAGCCTAAAATCATGGAGCTACAATTTCCCAGGCTTGCTCTGTGAATGTGAAACTATGTGTCAACATTTTAGAAACTGAATTTTATTTTGGAATAAAAAAAGATAGCATTAACATTTAGTGAGAAGAAAATTACTTCCAAAACTGCTGAATATTTAAATCTGGCATTTTATATCTGCCTAGTCTATAATATCTATGTTTCATAAATAAGAAGAATTATCATTATAAAAAGCATGAATTGAAAAATTTTCCTCAGAGGACAATGTTTAATACTGAATTTGTCATCTTAAACACAGGTACAGAACTCATGCCTGTCAGGTATTATAGTGCAGTGAGCTACATGAATGACCTTAAATGGAGATTAATAAATTATTTCTCTTACATGAAGTTTTTAAATAAGACCCATTTAAATCCCATTCTAAAAGTTATGTTATAAATTTAGCCAAATCAACAACAGCAAAATAAGCATCAGAGTCTTAAAGCCTACGGTACAGAGAAGATTAGACTGGGTAGAAGACTATTAAGATTTGACTATTAAGATTTTGTGGAAGCACAAAAATATGTAGCTACTCAAGTTTATTGCAATGATTCTCGAATTAAGCAGCTTTCCTTCTCTCTCTTTTCCCTACATCCTAAAATGCAAGAGTCTGGCACTTGGCGATAGCATCTCCTTCTGCTGCTGTCTGGGAGGCCCTGGACCAAATTTTCTTCCCTTTTTTTCTGTCCCAGGTTCCCAGGTTTGCCTCATCTCTTGTGCAGAACCACCCCCTTGCTTTGCTTTCAGCAGCTGCCTGGCAATGTGCCCCAGGGTACATTCCCAATCTCAGAAGGACCCCCTACTGAAATGAAACTTGCCAAAACAGGACAGATAGCTTATTGAGTTTTCTCCCAGGGAACTGAGTTACTTTAATGGGAAGGATTGGTAAAGTCTACTACTTAATTACAACAGTGTTAGGATAAATCCTGCTTAATGGAGATGCTCACAGCAAGCACCAAGTAACTGAATTATTGTTAAAAACCTTTCAAAATGACCAGTGATAGTTTTGAAGAAATGATAAAAGTCTGCTATTCTGATAAACAGGTGTCAAAATGACCCATGGATATGTGCAGTTTCAATAAAGGGCTATAGTTAAGGAAACAAGGTTAAAAATTTTCTGTAAAAATCCCCTGTTGATATTCTGGAAATAACCAAATAATAAATGAAGGACAGAAAAAGAATTAATCCTGTCTTATTTGTATGTCCTTTAAATATTTAATAACTTAAGGCTATGGTAGGGTGTGCAGGACTAATGCCAGTGTACTAATAGCATTTAGACAGAAGAGAAGGATTAAGGTTCTTCTGTACTGTACCATATTGCTTCATCCCCTTTCTGAGATCTGGAAACTATTTCTACAAGTTGAAAATAAAATGCTTTTGGCTATTTCCAAAATAGGGTGTTTATTCAGATCCTCACCACATCTTGATGTCATATTATTAGCATGGTTTAAATTTGTGTAAATGTAAATAAAAGAGCAAAAATAACTTATTTTTTTTAAAAAATCATCTAAACTACAACTGTGCATGGACTTTTAAAAATGCATGTTTTGTCAACGCATTCTCCTAATCTACATGTCTACATAAATGGGAGAACACTTGGTAAAAGGTGAAGTAATGTGAGGTAATGTGTTCTGAAAGACCACTGTGGATGGCCATGTGGACATCTTGGCATATCTCAATATTTTTTAAAATATTTCAGTTTGTTAGGAAGGCCTCAAGTTGTGCCAGAGGAGGTTTACACTAGATATGAGGAAAAATTTCCTCACTTTGGCAGGCATTGGAACAGACTGCTCGGAGAAGTGGTGGAATCACTGTCTCCAAAGTGCTCAAAAGACATCTGAATGTGTTACATGGGGATACGATTCAATGGTGAACACTGTGGTGCTGGATTAACAGCTGGACTTGATGATCTTAGAGGTATTTTCCAACCTTAATGATTCTATGGTTCTAAGCAGCCAATCCCAACACATGCACAGCACATCAGCACAGCTGTGGGGTGACATCATGTGCTGTCCTAAGTGCTGCAACAATAACATTTCCTCATGTTTGGGATGGAAGGAAGTGATCTTAAACTAGTTCAAAACATGAAGACACTGACAGTACCAGTTGAAAAAATGAGAAAGAAATGCTTTTGTAGTCACTTGAAATATTTAAAGGTATAACAGTAGTATAACAAAGATGAGAATTAAGGTTCATTACTCAGTACACTATTTTTGGTAACTAAGTATAAAAGTGTCTGTGCTTTTAAGAGCCAAATTCTCTATTTGCAATTAAATATCTAAAGATAAAATCTACCTTATCACTTTCCATTTCTGATTAAGAGAAAAAGAAACTAAAGACTGGCTACAGCCTGACTATAGACAGACTGTTGCCTCTCTGTAGCCATGCAGCACCTCCAACGAAAGTCCCCAGAAAACCCTCATGCTGCAACTCTGAAGATTAAAAGTCACTGTCTACTACAGACATGAGGTTTCTGACCCGAAGTGACCAGCCCAGATTAGTGAGTGAATAACTTTACTGCATTTTGAACCTTGGCTCCTCAGGCCCTCACACGCTACCCGGTCAAACAGTTCCATGAGCATATCCAGAGATGTCTCTTTGGTGCTGAACCTCCCAGATCCCATTTAAGGGTCCCCGCTGTGTTCCCCTGCTTGCCTGGCCCAACCCTGCACATTCTCCTCTGGTGGATCCTCCTCACAGCCACATTGAATCCGCTTTTCCTTATCAGGCTCATACAGGCCTGCCCCGCATGCTCTTCCCTTAAACAAGGAGATGAGAATGGCGAGCTGAATTCAGCTGATCATTGTTTTGCTTTGCAAAACCCTGCCATGGGCACAGATTAACACCAAAAACTAGATGGCAGCAGCCAAGGGAAAGGGCTTCTTGGAATGCCTCCACACTACTGCCGGAGCGACAACTGTTCGACAACCATCGTGGGCTACGTGGTTCAGGGCTGCCTTTGTTTCCATGGGCCTCATTCCCATCAAGCTGTCCCCTCAAACAGGGAAAATATTTACAGCTGAACAAAGTGAGTGAACAGCTTTTTCTTAACTAGGTTGCTAGTGCCTTGAATTTAGATCTGCTTACACCCAGAAGCTTCTCTTTCAATGGTCTGTATGTGCAGACTAGAGAGGTCTTCTGCTCTTTTCATCTGCATGGTCATATGAGACTTAGCATTTCTGCAAACTCACTTTCCTGTTAGACAGGAATCACAAACTAAGAGTCTGATGCATCAAAATATATTTCTATTTGTGGGTATCCATGAACTGCTGAATTTTCTGTGATGCAGCAAGACACAGATTTGGAGCCTTCACAGTCAAATTGTGTTGTCTTCCATTCTAAAGGTGTGTTCTCACCAGCTGTAGACAGCCACTAGTATTGTTCAAACTTTTCAAGGGTCTGTTGTCTAAACAGCAAGATTATATTAAATCTCAGGAAAAATCTGGAAATATGTAGACACGTTCATTTTGTAGGCTTGAAAAATATTCCTATGCATTTAATTTTCTAGGGACTACTCAACTACTATGGAACAGTGGATGGAAAGTGAAAGTAGTGGAAGGAAATGGAAGGCAGTAAACTCCATGCCCAATTGTGCTGACATACAAAATATCCATCCAGCTGAGAGCAGAGGAATTTCAGTAGTTTGGCAAAATTACAGGAATAGATATTTAAAAGTATCTAAATAGGAGGTCTATCACTTAAAATATAATAGAAGTATCCAGATAGGTATCTAAAAATATTTAAGAATTATATAAGAAGTTCTTAAGGTCAAACTGAAATAAAACTTAAATGCCTAGACAAGTTTTAAGATCAGAGACTCACTTGTTAAAAACAATGCCTTAAGATTTTCTGCTGGCTGCGTGCAGATTGTTTCAGGAACAGTAATGGTAATAATAGCATACATTATTTCATAATGTAATTGTATGTAATTCATGACTATTGGCTAAACTAGATGAGAAAAATTAAGAACTTTATTAGTCACTCAGCTCTGTCAAGTCTACCTTTAGTTTGAGTATTCTTCAGTCCTGATGTGGATCTTGCTCTACCACATTTCCCAACAGTGCTGCAATACTTTTGAGGATATCAACACCTGCTATTCCTATTGCAATTGTGAATGCCATTAAAATAATTTTTGTTCAAGGTACTCAATCTTCCGCTACTCTGAGATGTGTACTGCTAACATATCTCAAGACAGAAACTTGAAAGATCCAAAATGTAATTGACATCTGGCACGGTGACTCAATTAAATACCGTGCTGAATTAATTAACTTGCTCTGTCTCATGAGCCAACAGCAGCAAGACAATATTCAGCAATGCAGCACTACTGGAGACAAGAACCACTTCACCAGGATATTACATGTACAGGCTGCATTCAGTGCAGAGTGCAAGGCCAATAAGTAAGCTCTGACTGTTACAGCTTGAATGAATCCTGTGAGCACTGTCACATTGCAAACTCTAAACAGTACAGTCAGGTAAGATACTTGTAGTCAGACACAAACATATTTCCCAATAAAGACAGCAGCTGTAAAAATTATGGTATTTACTCACCTGGGGGTCCCTGAATTTTTCTTTCCTCTCTATACAAAAAAATCCACATTAAAACTCTTTTCCAAAAATTTGGTATTTATAGCAGGGTAATGTTTGAGGTTCTCATTCAGAAAAGAAATAAACCTGTTTTCAGCTGCTTATGTGAAACTTTGAATTCTAGGGATGTGAAGCTCTACCCAAATGAGCTTCCCAAAAACAGATACAAATAACCTAAGTAAAGAATCTCAACTCCCCTGATGAACAACAGAAGAACACGTACAATAGAGAGATAAGTAATCAAATGTGTCAAAAAACATTAAAAAACCCAGAATCATTACAAGAAAAAAACAAAACAAAACAAAACAAAACAAAAAACCCCAAAAAACATAAAACCATGTAGAGGCTGATAGGCTGATGCTGAAGTTTTGTCGCTTTAACAGCAAATTAAAGTTGCATCAAAAGGTTTGTATTTCTGCACACAGCATTTTAAAGTAACAAATGTAGGATTACAGGAAAGATCTGATATTTGGGAAAAAGAAAAAAATACTTGGAATCAGAGAATAACTCAGGTTGGAAGAGATTTCTGAATGTCATCCAGTCCAAACTCCTGCTCAAAGCAGGGCAAACTTCAAAGTCAGATGCAACTTCGATGTTAAATTAGATTGCTCAAGATGATACCCAGTTCTGTTTTGACTTTTTCAAGGGATGGGACAAAATAATATTTCTGTGGGCTAAAATTCTGTTTACAGGAATTTTTTTCAGATTTCCAAATGTGTTTTTATTTGTAGGCAAAACAAAAGTAAAATCTTTCACGTGTTAGTAATATAGACTTTATGATTTTTAATTTGAAAATAAAAAAGTATCTTTCCAGTTTAGTGAGAAAAAAGTCCTGAAGATTTTCATTGCACACCTCTGTGAACTACACTGAGAAAGCTGCTCTATCCCATTGCAATCAAAAAATTAAAAGTCAGTTCTGCACCCTCCTCAATTACCAGTTCATTAAAAGCCAACTATCTTAGCTAAATGTTTTTGATATAGCAAAAGTGGTATTTGCCCAAATTACCAAAACCAGTAACAGACCTTAAAACATTCCTGTGCTATTAAGGGAAAAGCAAGGTCCTGGTAGGCTTTTGGTTATTCTACAACTCCATAAAAAACCCCAAAAAACTAAAAAAAACCCCAAAAAATAAAACAAAACAAAACAAAACAAAAACAAACAAACAAAACACCCCAAACCAAACACCACAATATGATTGTACGATTGGCTGCTGACATGTCGCAAATTCATCCTAAGAATATCTGATAAAGATTAATTTTGTAGAGAAGGTATAATCAATATCACCTCACATACTTGAACATTATCTTCATGTTGTTTATATACCTGATGAAGTGGACAAAACTTAACTAGCATTCCTCTATAGTACGGATTCTGGACAGACTTTGGGCTACAACAGGACTAAGGTTTCTGTTATACGAATGCTGATGAAATTTGTTATACTGGGATTTAGAAAATTATTTGAATAACAAGTGGGTGTCACTTATGACCTTTTATGAAAAACATTTAGAGAATGATTACAGGCCAATAATAAAATAGATGAAGAAATAAAAATTAAATGGATGGAGAAAATAGGACAAGTTCAAATTTTCCAGTTTTTGCTTTCTAACAAGTAAGATTCTGTGACATTGTGATACCTCTGAAAATCTATTCAAGTGCCTGAATGGGAAATCTGATCTGGATGGGGAACACTGAACTCTTGGAAATTTAGATTAAGTTTCCAAGCCACTTTTGGTAACATTTCTTAGCACCATTTGATTAATAAATTATGCAAAGAGTATAAAATAGTAAGATTTTAAATTATGTAATATATACTATTCTCATAACTATATACTATGTACTCATAAAAGAACAATGCTTCACTCCATTCTAATATGCATATTTACAGAAAGTAACATGCATCCTATCCAGCAACCCGTAGAAAGAGTAGGCATAGGTTCTCCAGGGAGGAGTTGAAGACAATCAATTTCCCCTTTTTTCTCCCTTGTGCATATAACCCCTCTCTCACACTGTCCCAGTGATACATCAGCAACTCAGTGATCCTCAGTCTCTTCAGGTCCTCCAAGGGCAGGATGATAACCAGTGCTGGTGAACCCTGGGAAGCTCAGTTTCTCCATCTGCAGCACAGATATGTGCACCCCAAATGCCTGCAATCTCCTCCTGTGAAACTGTCCCACACATCTTTATGCTACAAATATTCCATGCAAGGTCTGTAACAGCAAACAGTGATCCAGCTGCAGATAATGATTCTTCAGAAATATCCCACAGGACAATGCATTTTCCAAGACTGTTTAAACCCTTCTAGAGATATTAGTTGTTTCCTTCCTGATATTTTCAGAAAATTAATCTGAACTATACACAAATAATATTGAAGCTCAGACTTAAAACCAACACAAACAAAGATGAAATGAAGACCTAGAAACGACATGATTTTCAGTGCACTGAAGTGAGATCAGCAAAGCATTACTTTTAAGTAAAATGGTCCACATACTTTCTGCAACCAGAATAAAAAATGAGGCTAATTGAGTATGTATTACATGACAGGTGCTTTTCAAAAAAATGTGAATTTGATAGAAGACTTTGCTATGTTCAATTACATTAAGGCAAATTTAATTGATTTTATCCTAAAATAATGTAGTTATTTATTTTTGATATCTTTCTTTAATATAAATTAAGTATTCAGCAATTAATACAATGAAAAACTTAAAAATATTCCTACTGAAACACAACACCTTGGTTCAGCAAACAAGGAAGTGACATTTCCCTTCAGTAAAAGAACAAGTTAAACACTATTAACCTGTGCTCCAAATAACTTCGTGTGGATGGTTGCCATAGATGAACAAATTGGAAAAGAGCCAAATTCCACTGTCCGTTAAAGCTAACAATGCCTGTTTTCAAATGCTCCGTCTGAGGAGCAATCCAGGCTGCTCCCTGAAGAGTGACACACAGTGTAACAAAACAAAGCATCCCGGAGCATCGACATACCAAGGTGTTATTATTCAGATCCATCTTCCCAGTGAAAGGCCCCCATGTTGTTCCAACCGGAAGCTGCTGCCGGCTCTGAATCTTGCGCTCCCCGTCTTTCTGGACCACCTCCAACTCTCCTGCAAACAAAGGAAACAAGCAGTGTTGAGAGTACTTTCACTCATGCCTTGACAACAACCACCTCTGCCTTTGTGCTGGTTTCACATGCACGATGTTCTGAGGACCCAATATAATGAGAATAAATTATGCTTGTCTGAAAAACAACTGATCTTGTCATCCTGCAAAAGAAAAACAAACCTTTTTCCCTTATAATTATATTCAAATTTGGTTCAAAAAGTCCCATTCCTTTCTTGCATCTTTTCACACACATTAGAGTTTGAAAGTAATTTTATTCAGAGTAGCATTCCATAGGAGTTCTTAAGAAGTGCTGAGGAGGGGGGAAATGACAGCTGAAAAGAGATTCCAATAGCAGCCACACCTGGTGCATTAACCTCCTTGATGCACTTTGCTGCACAAGATCACATTTTGAAGCATGCAGCAGCTAAAAATCTGAGAAACACAGCATATAGCCATAAAAAATTCACATCTCCAAGATACTACTAAAAGCATTTACTCCAATTACAAAAAGGATTTTGAACTGAGTGAGATTTTACAGGCAGTAACATTTCAGAATTGAACAAAAAATAATTTTAATTGTTAGCTTAATGTTATAAGACAAAATAAGTAAAAGCAATGGGGAAGTTGTAATTTTTTTTTGTGAATAATGATTTTTAGTACATGGTATATATATTTTTAAAATAAATTTTATTTTTGAAAGCAAAGAATTAAAAATTAACACTTAAAAGAGAAATTTTTGCTTTAGCTCACCTTAATTTTTCTGGATTTTCCAGTAAAGAGAAAGAATAACATAATTGATCATTCTCATGGAGGGAAAAGTAAAATTCAGTCACCACCTTTCCAACCCAATATTTTTTCACTTTATTTCAAGATTTTTAAAAATAGTCTGGACAACTCTTCTTTGGAAGTAGTCTCTGCACTAAGAGTATTTTTTATCAACAAATGCTTCATTTAAAAATACAGAAAGAGTTACAATTATATACACAATTTCTGACAGTATTTTCTAAATAAATTCTGGTTTCAGACTTTCATAGGGATACGAGGGAACAAGGACAGGCTGATCTGTAATTTTCCTGTCACATGTTTGACTGCTTTTTTCCATTCTCTTGCACTTCCAAGCTTTGCTCTTCATGAAGGTAGGCAAAAAAATCTGTTGCCGTCAAGAGCAGCAGAGCTCACCTCAACTTTGCTGAAGCCATGATTTTTCATGATCTGTTTTCCATGACTGCTAAAGCCCCTTGCTCTGTCCCTTTCCATACCAAACAGATGCAACACTGATTCCTGTCTTTTGCATCAGCATGTCTCAACAACTCCACCCCAAATAAGGATAGTGCTTTTCCACAAACAGAGAAAAGTCCAACTGTGCAAGGAGTCAATCCATCCCAGATTTAGAACTGGTGTTTGTTGTGAAATGAACCTTGGGCTGAAGGAAGTGAGTAACTCCTCCTGGCTCACAGGCAGCCTCCACAAACTTCCCCAAGCTAAACATTCCCCTGGATGCCTGGATTTACACTGCAGTCAGGCTGCAAAGCTTTTCCTTGTCCACAAGGGTAATCTTGACCACCTTCCAAAGAGAAGAGTTGGCTCTGGCTTCCATTTTCAAGCACAGAAATCTAAATTTCACCTCTGAGTGCTGCAGATTACAAAACTATTCTACGTAAAGGCGTGCATCAGATCCTTCCTGCAAACTGGAACAAATCTACAAAATAGAGCTGTATCGGTTTACAAAAGCTTCTCTGTATGTGGGTGAGTCCTCATCATGACAGTGCTATGACATTTTAAAAGGCAGTATGTGAGCAGGAAAGCTTATGGATTAATTAGATCTAATTTACACATGCGACATATATGCATCCAAACAGCAAAAAAAACCCCCCAAACAACCATAAAAGCATTTTTTTCCTTCTCACAGTCACATTGTTACAAATAGTATTAGCTTTAAAAATCTCTTTATATGTTAATTATGGAAGAGAGAAATTGCAAAGTAACATGTTTATCACTTAGCCATACTGCAGCATTTTCTCTCTACACAGAGATGAAAACTGCAGCATTTGCTTGCTTTTACACACTAAAAAACAGCCATGTCTATGGACATGTCACATTTAACTGATACCAGAGGAATCATGAGAATCTTTGAAAACCCTTTTAAAAAATAATTCAGCCTCCCTTTCTGCCACTGACATTTTTCATTTGAAAAGGGTTCAGACACAGTCAAACAGTGACTCCTTATCTGTACCTGTGGATTTACAAGCAGGCCTGTCTTTTAATGGATTAAGAACGACAAACTTAGGGCAGATTAACCAGTGATACCCAAAAAGCTACCAAAGTTTTAAGGTACACATCATTACACATTATATTTTAAATAAAATTAATAACATGAATCTTATACCTGATTAGTAGTTCAGATCTGAGGCAAGCATAAGAAAAAGCTTTTTTTCCCCAAATATATTTTTTCACTTCTGTTGATAATTAAATAAATTACTATGGATAGAGAACCTTGTATTCTTTTTTGTTACAGTTCCAAGCTGTAGTTCAGACAATATTCAATATATATGAATACTTTGAAATGGACTGCCCCTGGGGTAACATCATGCTGAATTGTACTGAAATTGCTGTGTTTCCCCACCCACTTAGAACACCATGAAAGAGGACTAGATTGCAGACAGAGTAACAAAATGCTTTGCTGTAAAACCTTTCTGTTTCTCTTCATTGCAGTTCTCCAAAAAAGATACATTTCTCTCTTGTCACCATGACCAGCAGCCATTTTAATGCTATGGGTGAATGTCAGAGTTGGAAGGGCAATCTGCTTGCATTTTTTGGCAAAATGAGAAAATCTGGTTATGCTTATACAAAGTGTAGCACATTACAATTTAGTCCTTGGTGAAGATTTTTTTTTTATCTGAAAATCTTTGCTTTTTTAGAGGAAAAAAAAATAACACTGCCTGCAACTTTCCTGCATTTATTTACAACATTTTTCTCTTCTGAATTTCCTATTTGGTGAATGGTAGCAGAACTGCAGCACACAGGCTCAGTCTCCCACCTGATGTAACTGAGGCTGTCCCCTGGTCACTGCTGACTTCCCACAGGGAAGTTTAAACGCCATACCTGTGACCCTAAGTAATGTGTGACTTCAAGGGTGTTTGCTGAAAAATGAGAATTTCACTCTGCAACTCTAAATTAAAAGTGTTTGAAAAATGTGTCAACAAGACAAGATTTTCCCCTTCAGCCTCAGAGGAAGTTCAGATGTAAATCTGAAGTGCTCTCTGCAGCTACCATACTCTGCACAACTGCTCAGAATCTTCACAGATTACATCAGGAGAAGGAAGAGGATCTGAGACTTTATTGCTGTATCACCAGTCACAGTAAGAAGTTTAAAGACTCAGCTGGTACTGACTCTTCACACATACATGTCCATGGAAATTCCAACATGCAGGGAGGAAAAGAAAGGGAAGGATGAAAAAGTGCTGCAGCTTCCTTTAATCCATGCTCAAACCCAAAGGAAGCAGAAAATTCTGTGCCAAACACTGTTAGGCACTCCACGTCATCAGCAACCACAACAAACCATCTCAGCACTGAATACAACGTTCCTTTACATAACAGCAAATTATAGTAGAATTCCTTCCTACCCCTGGAATAAAATATGTAATATACTCATAATTTCCACACAAAGTAGGGAAGCAGTTTTACTCTCTTCATCCTAGACTTGTCAGCTCTCCAACTGAAAAGGACAGCAAGGACTATGACAGAAGCAGCATTAAGAAATGTAAGTAGAGAGGAAGTGATGCTCTGCTTTTAGCTTTTGTGAGTAAGGTAAAAACATTACTTAAGAGACATTTAGTGATATTTACTTGCCCCTTCCTCGCTACGGAGTAGAAGTGGGTTTTGGGGCTTTCCCCCGCAGCTTGTTCTTCAGGAACACACTTATTTCCAGCTTGCTGAGTAAGTTTATACAAAATATTTGAGACACATAGTATGGGCTAATCAATTTTGGTAAAAGATAATGCTGTTAGTGCTGTGGGCTGTTTCTCTTATCTTGTTGATGTAGCATACTTTTAAAGTCTGTGATTACTCAAAGACTTATGATAGCTGCACTGTAAAAGAAGCCTCAAGTCATGACTCACTAGTACAGCTATAAAACATCCCATGGCTTTTAAGATATTAGGCCACCTTGGTGGATAGAAAATCAGAATGAAAGGACTCAATTTAGGATTCTTTTCATACATGCATATATTGTTTCAGGCATGTCACATAGGGCTTTCATTAAACAGGAGGTAGAGAGGTCAGTTTAGCTTGGTATTCTTTTACAATACAACCAAGATAATTTAAAAAAACTCTCCACAAAACACAGAGTGCACAGGAATCCAACAAGAGCTTTTGGCCCTTAACAGGGTTTGACCATAGTCTGACTACCAGAAAAATTCAACTACGTATAGTATTTCTGAAACAAAATAATACTGCCTTTTATCCATCTACCTACATTCTGGAGTAAGAAAAAAAGGAGTATGTATCTGAAGGTGAATGATGAACAGCTTTTGTGGCACATAAGGAGAACTACATTCAGAAATAACTGCATCCAGATTCATATGCATTTAACACTCCTAAGCAAGTTACTGATAGCTTTGGGCAGTAGTTGTTTTTGGGTTTTTTTAAAATTGAAAATAGCTTTCTAAGTGGAGTTGGTTCAAAACAATGAGTAAGCTCTTCCTCTGCTATAATTAGAGACTGGTTATTTGACATCATGGAGCTCTACCAATTTCAACAAGCAAATGGCTCCTTCTTTGCATTTTCCAGTCCACAGCCACCTGGCTCTCTAATGAGTATTTCTGCATGGCAGAGAAACTGTGTATGTTGTAGTTTCAAACAAGGACTGCTCTGAAGTCAGAGCAAGCTAGTTAAACAAACTCTCAGAAGTTCTTAAGTGCTGCCGAGAATTCAGGATCTGCCTGCCATCCTATATGCACAGGAAGAATCTGCAATTAATATTTGGCTGGTGATTGCTTCCATTATAACAAACTAATATGTGTACATCTGCACACAGAAATTCACTTACAGTGGAGAACTATCCCATTTCCATTTCTGTGATTCTTAATAAGGTAGCACCAATATTTAGTGTTCATATATTTGTTTGGCAGACATAAACTACATTATTGAGATACTTCCTGTAAATTCTCCTCCCTCAATTTTCAAGTCTCTGAGACATAACACACACTAAACTACAGTTTTGAACATAAACTTGAAATACGACATTCTCTATTCAAGTACTCCAGTCAAACCCTGATAAATCAGGCTGGCCATGCAGTGATCTTATCCCTTCTGACTCTTTAATAAATCGAACCTTGTAAGTTCACGCTGTTGGAAGTTGTCACTAAATGAAATTGTGACCTTATCCGATGCGTGAACTTATCCTGCTGACAACTACATTTATTGTACGGATAAGCATAAGGGAAAAAAAAGAGGCTTTCGATAATTGTGATCTTACCCATATGCAACTCTAACAGATGGGATCTTTTTGATGTTCCATTTAATGATTTGTCTATGATGAGCCTCTACTCAGAGAAAAAATAAATGTTCTTCATAGGTAAGTGGGAACTGGTAAGCAGTATGAAAAGTGCACAAAGAGGAGTGGCTGACAGCAGAGAGTCAAAAGCTATTAGCTTAACACAAAGAGCTTTGAATTAGCTGGTAATTGCACTGGGAAAGATAACATAATGGAAATGGTAAAAAAGTAACATTCCCTTTCCACAGGGCTCATTCAATAGTCCAAAACCCCGAAACAAACAACTGACTCTGAGGCAGTAACCCAAAATATGCTGTGCTATGGGAATTCACGATGAAGGAATGAATGAATGGATGAATGAATGAACAAATCCTCTTCCAGCACTGAGCAGATGCTTCCCTCTGCTATTGTGGTAGAGTGTTGGGTAACAGACAATTCATAGAATGATACAACAGTTTTTTGGAACAGGGTGGGAAGCGACCCTTAAATGTAATCTAGTCCTACCTTCCTCCACCAAGCAGGGACACCTTCAATTAGGTCAGGTCATTCAGAGCCCTGTTCAACGTGACCTTGAATGTTTCTAGGGATGGGACATCTACGACCTCTCTAGGCAACTTGTGCCAGTGTCTCACCATCTTAAATCTAAAAGTCCCTGAAAATTGCAAAGCATCTCCCATTTCTGTGTTTGTCAGAGATTTGATACATTCTGTTACCTAATCCTCACAGTGGACAATACTGTACCCATCTTGCAGCCAGTGTGCTGACTGCAGACCCAGAAGACCTGGGCGGTGTCAGGGTACAGTCTGATTTGCAGCACTACAAGTCTATTTGGGTTACAAGAATTGTAATTATCTTACTAGAAAGACACATACATATGAGAAAAATCCACACTGAGTACAAGCAGTAACAGACTAAATGACAGTCAATATTTGAAAGAAATTTTATCATTTGCTTTGCTATGAAAATGGTATTCTCAGGGGCCTTGGCAAAACAAGAGGTTATTTTGTTTGTCCATATGCAAAGGCAAAACTTAATTTTGCTTCTCAAAAGTTGGGGTAGGACAGCTGTTAGGACAAGAAAGATAGAAGAAGGAACAGATTTAGGACTGAAAACTGAGAAAACAGCTCTGGATTGGAGTCACCCTGGAGGGAGGGTTGCTATTCTGCTGCCACTGAGGTGGAGGAGGGCTTCTGAACATAGCATCCTTTTTCCTCTTCTGAAGTTATTGCCACCCACCACCAGCAACTCCTTCCCCCAGCCCTGATCCTTCCAGTATACATCCCACTTAAGGAAGAGAGTTAACCAAACTTCTTAGCCATGAGGGGAGTAGACACAAGAACAGGCCACAGGTACTTATGGCTCTGATCTCCTTTGCCTTTGCTTAGAAGCAGGTCTAGATAGAAAAGACCATGCAGGAAAAGCTGCCACAAGCTGCTTCATGCCTAACTCAGCTGTCTAACGTTGCTGCATCTTGACAGTGCTACCACAGGGCAGCTGTGCACTCTAGGTGAGGATGACAAATGAAAAAGCTTCTCTGTTTTCTATAACAAAAAAACTTGCTGCTCCTTACCTTTCTTTAGAGCCCTGAAAGTCACAAGCAGAGTTTCTTTATCTCTTCTACCTGCTGCTAGTACTGCAAATGGCAGAGTGCAGGTGCTATTCTTATCTGCAACAGCACTGTCCTACATCAGGCAATAAAGGGAAGGGAGGAATATTGTGAAAGTGAGGATAGGGAAAGCCTAGGCAAAGATTTTCAGAGAAAAAAAGACCTCAGAAGAATGGGGCGGGGTGGGGGGCAGGGGGGAGGGAGATGGGGTAGAAATAAATTTAAGAAACAAAGCAAGAGAGAGGAAGTCTAGGGCAACAGCCATTTGAAGACTCAAGTTGTCTGATCAGGACACAAAGACAACACCTGGAAAAAGAAGATCGTAAGATATTCAATAAAACTGGGATGCAGAAAACTTGCCAGAGCGACAGAAGGAACATCTCCAAATCTGAAACACAAGAGAAGTGCATGAATTCCCATTTAGAATTCGAATGCAAACACTACTATTCTTTTTTAGCCAAGATATCTGTTTTACTATAGTGCTTAATTCCTAAGCTAAACTGCTAAAATATACATATTCTAATATCTCATTGCTCAGCTGAATCTTGGCTAAACTGAAAAACTGAAGAGTGTATACACTGCACCCAGTGATGTGGTTTCACCTGACACTTGGTCAAATCCATTCTCCACATCCAAGTAGCTGGATCACCATGTGCATCATAAAACCTTTTTGAGAAAAAGTTTTGTTACTGGTTATTTAGTTTACACCAGGCTCCAGCTATGCCCACAACACTGACTGGCTGATATGACCTAGGGTATAGGTACACAAACTGCTTCAGATTTACAACTGAAATGCAGAGCTCACTTCATTGATGCAAAGGTGCACTATGTCTTGCAGCATAAGCATAGCTTCCAGAGACTATAGTTTCAAAAGAAGTGACTGACACTTCAAATTCAAAAATTCTCTATTTTTAGATGCATTTGAGATTTCTAGCACTCTATTTGTATTCAGTTACTTACATGAAATAAATAAAAACCAAAAAATGCTACCTTCTTACAGTACATCACACTCCTGTAATCTACAGAATTTAGTAGGAATACAGAATCACATCCCAGAATAGAAAAATGTAGACCTATGGTGGTGAACACAATCTGCACCAATTTGAAATGACAATAAAACTTCTACATTTGGGGGGAACTGGAAAGGAGGGCCTTTAGTGGAATAAATGTTACTAGCACATAAATTGAGTAGCTACTAAAGAAATGGAAATGGCAAAGTAAATAATAATGTTTTGTCGCATATGTCATCAAAATAATTTTTAAGGTTTAAGATGACCTAAAGGTACTGGTTTTTCCCTGAAAATCAGAAAAAAGAGAGTACCTGATGAATGTGGTTTATAGAATTTGATTCGCTTTTTAGATTTTTACACATCTTTATAGACTTTTATTTGGACTGCTTCACTGAATTTACAGAAACATGCTCAAAAAGAAAAGAAAGAGGCATAAGTAGAAAGAAAAATATATTTACTCAAGATATGCTAACAGCGCTAAAGGTTTGTTCACTTGCTTCAGAGTCAAGTTCCACGTAATATAGGCACTTCTGTGTTTATATCAGCATCTGGTCTACAGACAGAGGCAAAATAAACCCAGCCATCATGGCAAAATCCTGATTCTGAAATGAAATAAGAGAAGATCTTTAGCTTTCAAGTCTACTAACTACAAGGACAATTTACCCCTCTAAATCCACATCTCATAAAAGAAGAATTTTTTTGTTGCTTTTCTCAAGTTTTCCATCTTTGCATAGTTCAAGAGATTTGTTAATGCCTCCATGTGTTGAGGTAAACCTGGAGTAGAAGTGCTTGCAAAAATACAGAAAAAAAATCCCCAAAGACAACCAGTGTAACTAAAGGGCCCTCCCTGCAGTTCTCTATGAGAGGAATACTGTAAACAGCATTCTCCCATGGCCAGCCCATAGTGGCAAACATGCCTCCCAATTACACCACAACACTGCACAGACCCCGCAGGCTGAGCAGGCTCCTCATCCCAGCTCCTTGCAGCGTGCACAGCTTTGCTCCCTTTCTCCCCATCACAAACACACAGTACTGAAATGCCAGACTTGGCAAGAGCAGGTTGACAATATTACTGAAGAAGGTTTTCTTGATAAGATCATCATCTGTTTCTGGATACTCCTGGGTATGCTCCCTCCCTCAGCAGAGGAACAGTAGCCCCTGATAAATGTCCCTTTGTGTGCTGATTCTCCCCGATATATGCAAAAACATTTCAGCTCTGAGTCTGTCTGCTTTTTCTTTCCTTCATACAGTTGAAATACACTTAGAGGTTTATGAAGCATTGTATGTAAAACAATAGAAAGTGGGCACAACTGAAAATACAGCTTACATAAATCAGACTTAAATCTTTTCTGAAATAGATGCTATTCTGCATGGGAGAAAATGAAACATTTCACCATTACCTACAATAATCTTTCCTTAGTACTTTTTGGAATCCTTCTAGCTGGAAGATGCTCACTTTTTTTTTTTTTTTAAACAGTGTTATTTACATAAGTATATATGGTATTTATATAAAATAAATCATAGACATTTGCAAGATTACCCAATATTGTTGGATTTCTTTTTTACTTGGAGAAAATGAAAAAAATCAATGCAGCCTGTGTTACCAGTGAATGTAAAAAGCTACTGAAGTTAACTTAGTATGAAGACTGATGCATTAATATTTATGTAATGAAATATATTACATGAGCAAAAATGTTTTGAAAAGTATTCTTTTTAACTCTAAAAGCAAAGCAATGAGATCATCTGTGACCATATCTGTGGTGTCTTCTCAGTTTACAGTACTTATGCTTAGAGATAGAAGGATCTATTTTCATCTCTCATTTGTGTAACAGCAGATAAGTTATTTGCTTTCTATCAGATATGCATACTCAGAGCTATGAACCCACAGCTTATACACCAATAGCTAGCTAAAAGTATGTGAGTCAAACTGTCCAAACGTCTTGCAAAAGAAGCAGATGCTTTTAAATGATTTTCCTATTTCCTTTCAATGTTTCCAACAAAATTCTGAGAGTACAAAGAAAAAGACAAAAACCTCAATAAAGACTCAAATTTATCAGTATTTAGTGTAACCATCCAAAAGATCTAGTTATTGTTGAGATTAGGAATGTGAGAAGGAGACGGGGACAAAGAGAGATTGAATGCTATGCTCCACTGCATGCATGCAATATATAGTCACATCCATTATAAATACAATTTATATGAAAAGCAACATTATTACAAATAGATATAAATGTAGTGTAACTATAATGTACAATATCAAGATTCAAATTAATAATTCCTTTGCAGTTGCTGAGGATGGCCATGCATAACAGACACATGGCTCTGCATTGCTCTGGCACTCATGAGTTATGTGCTTATCTACATCTTCTATGATCAAGTACCAGCAGTGACCAACACAGCTTTTTAACAAGGTGCCAGACAGGAACTGACTGCTGGGTTTGGACATGGACCAGAGAACCCTCCAGTGCCTCAGCCCAGACTATCACACTGCTTTCACATGCACCTACATCTTAGCATAGCTGAGACTTTGAAGTTGATATAAAAAGTGATGCTCACTTATACAGCAGACTTGTAACTTTGAGTGAAATAAACCCTTGAACAGAGATTGAGCACAAGTGCTGTGCACTGCCTAAATCCTACTCTGAGGCTTACATAAGACTTAAGTAGAATACTGGTCTTGTGGCAGCCTTCTGTACAGGAATGATCTTGACCTTCATACGAGTAAGTCTCAGGAACATCATGTGTGTAAAGCATATCCCAAACTGCTTTGCCTTACCCACCTCCCTTTTACAAGCATAGGCTTTGAACACCCCACTGCTGCCTGGACAGATGCAGTGACTGGGGAGCCAGAGGAAGAGCCCCAGCTGGCACAGGCTCTGAGGCAGCAGGATGTAGACAGACTGTCCTTCTCCTGGAGAATGACCTCTTGAGACTGACTCCACAGCTTAGACTTTACCTCTGTAAAACATGACTGAGAACAAGTCCACATACTTCATGGCCTTACTAGAAGCTTCAGCCTAAATAAGAAACTCAGGGTCTCAGAGGAAGCCAGTGCTAGTAACAGGAGCCCTAACTTTCCCTGACAGTTGCAATCACTGCTTCTGGAAACATAATACTTAAAATAAACTCATTATTTTGAAGAAGTAGGAAAGTATTTCTGGCAAAGCATAGTCATGAAACAGGCAGTGTCAAGAGTGATCTAAAGAACTATAATTCAAAATATATCTGGGCTACAGAATTATTTTGTTGTAGAAGCCTTAAAATTGCCCCTATATTATGATGTTTTAAAAATACTAATGTCAATTTTTAACTGCTTCTCATTATCCTGCAATGGTGACTTACTGTAAGAATATAAGAAGCATACCTATTATTAAATATATAGAGTTAAAAAGGATAAGTACATATGAACATATCATATTGAAAAAGATGCAGTTTGGAATCTTTATTCCTCTGATAATAAAATCAGCACTTTACAAAATCATATGTAATAGCATAAAAATTCCCCTAAAAATATCAGCTTCTCTCTACCTCCCCATTAAAAAAAAAAATCACATGCATCAATGCAAAGACAAAATTTCTGTTTTAACTGTGACAATTCCTTTGATGTACATAAATACTTTTCAACTTAACGATTCCCTTTTGATAGGCCAAGACAATTTGCTGTAAAAGGAATCTTGGAGAAAGACAGTTTGAGTCTACCAGTTTTTTTCCCTATATGTTTTCATCTCAATTAAGAAAGTACATTAGCAGGACACACAATGCATTAGCTTAAAAGGAATAGAGTATCCAGACAAAAAAAGTCCTACTTTTACATAACCAGTGTTGCAGTTAGTAGTTTAAAAACTCAAGCCTTTCAGCATCAGAAAAAGCTTGAGCTTCCTTGCAGGAGCTGGGAGCACTCTTTTTTATATGCCAGTACCTCTCTATAAAAGCCAGCTTTCTACCCATCTCCTGTCCCCTGGACAGTGCTTCCTTCCAAGCTGAACTGCCACTTGCCTTCCCCTATTGCCCTCTGCGCCCTCAGTGTTCCTCCTCAGTCCTGTGTCATACCCAAGCTCCCAGTGACTGCCTCCAACAATGCCCAGAAGCAAATGTCAGAAAAGACACGAGCAACAAGGCACATATGCTCTCCCTCACACACTGATTTATAACTTTCTGTGTTCCCCCTATTGATCACAGATCATCTGCCAGTCAAGCCTAAACTGAAACTAGAAACTTTCAAGTTACAGCAGAAGCATTAAGGTCATAATGAAATAAAAGAAAACTCCATGTTCACGAACTATATACTGACTTAAAGTGAATAAACATGAAAGTATTGGAGGAAGTAATACTATACCTGGAGGAAAATTGCATACTATGCTCTATACAAGTTTTACCTTTTTTCACACTTTTTGTAAATGTTTACAGGTATGTTAGAATTCTAAATCAATAAGATAATTTCATACAAAAAAATCTTTATGGCTAACATTAGCACCTTAACTTACCCATATGTGAGAATATATGTATAAATAAACCCACACAGCTTAAAAAGAGTTCCACTGTGCCAAATATAGCCATGATATGTTTTGGTACTTTCTACATGCTTATGCTGTCTTCTCCTCTTGACAACCAATAAAAAATACTGGAAGTTACTTTCTTAAATGAGAGACAGCTATTCAAAAGCCAGGACTGAAGAAACTCCTATAAACAAGTAGCTCAAGACTTTGCAAGTACTTTCTCATGCATATCATAATAACAGTTCCAAAAAACTATCAAATAAAGAAGAGGCACAGACTTTCAGAGAAGGCCAGTCTTGCAGCAAACATTTTAGTTATAATCTTTGAAAGATCTGGGTTTGGTAAATTGGATCTAAGCCTACCTCCTATGGGATATTCAGTATCACTCCTAATCTCACTGTAACTCTGGAAGTAATAATAATTCCTTTCTCCTACCTTTTATTGGCCTGTCTTTTTGAACAGCATGCAATCCAGAGTGGGGGCTTCAACTGTGTTTGCACATATAGACTTATATACAAAAAACATAAAACAGATACACAGACATACTAGATAGATAGATAGATGGATAGGATTTTATCTACAAAGTATAGTATCTAGGAGAAAAGGATCTGTGTCAGTAGGAAACAACTACATGATACTGTAATCCACACAGCAAAAGAATAACATATCTTGGAGTTCTGAAAGGAATGCCCTTTTCAAATATTTTGCATCTTTTTTTGTCTCTGGCAAGTAGGCTTGCAAGTGGGGAGTGATTATGCTTCTGATACATACTCCATATCACCTTTTGGAACAGTTAAACAAAGCTCAGATCCTATACTCTCTAAATAAGAGAAAAAGACAACTAGAGAGAAAGAATAGTTTCAAATATAGTACTTGATAGTTGAAGGTTTTGCTTTAATTTGATTTTGGAATTTATTTAAATTCAAACTTTGTATGTTTTCACTCTTGAAATTATTACAATCAACAAATTTAGGTAGGTGAGAAAATATTTATTTATATATTGCTTTTTATCTTTTAGATACACTCAAAAAATAGCAAACCCTTTGAAATACTGAGTTCAGTTGTTCCAAAATATTATAGGTTACACAAGAAAGCAAACTATTCATTCCCTTCTTACCTGCCTACCAAAGTACACAGAGAACACCTTTTTTAATCTATTGTCATCTTCCTAGAAATAGGAAGTCATATTGTCATTTCCTAGAAATATTGTAATTTCCTAGAAATATTTACACCAATTAAAATAATTTTGAGTGGCAGATGACACTTCAGTCATTCCAGGACAAATGTGTCATCTGTTTTTACATTCTTGGATCCAAAGAGTTTTATAATCATGCATCATTCTTTGACTTTTTTCACAAACACCGATTTAAGCAACTCCTGACAACTAAACACTACCACTGCATGCAATAAAATTGCTGTTCCTCTTTGTCATGCATAAATGAAATAAAACCTGCAACAGCAAATCAATGTCTACACTTTTGAATGAGTATAATTATGGTAGGAAGAAGCAGGCAAATCAAATATGAAGACTGCAAGTAGAAGCTTGAGGTTTGTCAGTCCCTTCCAGTGGCTGTTTACATTTTGCACTTTCATAGAGTACTTAAAAGAACAAAATAATTCTGTTTTGAAAGCTACAACACAGAGCACACAAGTACCATATCAACAGTACACTTCAGTATCCAGAAAGCTTTAAGTATTCTAAGGGAGAAACAGAGGCATCACATCTCACCTGTCCTACACCATGAGAGCTTGGTATAAATAGTGTAGAATTTAAAAGCACTACACAATAAAGATACCAGTGTCTGACAAAACCATTATTTCACTGAGAGGTATGATACTTCCCTCTGAAAGGCAATAAAAAGTAAATTCTACACTACACTGTACATAAAGAACAGTTAAAATGAAAAATTTGTTGTATGACAACCCATGTTGTTAACAATATAGGCAGATCAAGATAAGTGGGTGGATTTGGATCATCATCAGAAGACACAAGGCCATATTTGCCAGTCTATTCTGTCATGTTTCTTGAATTCATGATCCTAGGAGTGCAATAACTTTTTATGACATGATGGAGAAGTTACATTTTATACATGCTCCAAATACCCAGGCAAGATAAATGAATTAAACTCAGCAACCATATTATATTTTTTAAATGTTACTGGGCAATATAGCATATGGATAATTCTAAAGTCCAAAACATATAAATCATCATAAAATAGCAATGAAAAGCACACTGTGATTGCCAGATGACTTACATCAAATTAATCCCTACCTTTGTAAACCAAAACTGTAGGAAAATATGAGAAATATAAGAAAATGATGGTATAGAGATTGTTTGTTAAGTCAATAGGGAGCACAGCACCAAAATCACACACAGTATTTCTGTAACTGATGATACACTTGAAATCCTATCCTTTTCCTAAAATGGTTCATCTCATTCAGAAGAGTTATACCATTCTAGAAGCAATGGTTATTTACATTTCCCATCAAAGATTTGTACCCAAAACATAAGTAGATTTAAAAAAAGATTAAAAATAATTTTTAGATAAAAATATGGTAAAGTTGTTACAAGATACCTCAGTTTAAAAAACTTAACTTTTATTATTTGACCATTTGACCAAATAAATCAATTATTTATTAATTTCTTTGATGCAATTGCATTTATCTTTAGTCACTGAAAATGTATACAATATTGTACATCCAAACCTATGCTTTAACAATATGCTAATTATACAGTTCAGATGATCTGGAAAGAAATCCATTTTGCACTGATGATATAAGGGAGTGACAGTACAATTTACATTAAGAAATGTTTTCTCATTTTTCTCAAAAATTGGTTTGCACTCAGCCGGAGAAATCTAAATTCGACCAACAGGCAGCCCTCCCTGCTTCTCCATGGTTACAAAATAACATGACAATCTGAATGACGGAAAAGATGCACATAAGAATGGGTTACAAAAACTCCTCTGGACACAGGTACACAGACAGCAAATGTTTTATTTTGTAATCTGATTAAACAGATGATTTTTGTATAGAACAATGCTGCAATGCTAGTAGCAGACAATTCTCAGTGACATTACTTCCAACATTTTGAATTAGGGCCTCCAAATTGTCTAAATTATCCTCCAGGGCAGTTGGCCAGTCCACACTCCTGATATTATGGGAAGAATTCTAACTGGAGAGGCTAACAGAAAGGTTCCCCTTTTGCCTAGATCTTCGTTCACACACCTGTTTTCACTCCAAGTTTGACAGTACTGTACTGTGGTTTAATTTTGGCACACATTTTCCTGCCACTTTAATATCAACCTGTACAGACAGAGCTTGAAAAAGAGTGATTGGTTCATTGTGATTTTCCTTTCAGTGTTCAAGGGATACAGACTGCATCAACTGGGAGATGGCACAGTGAGAATCCCAATTCCTGGCACACTGCTCTTCATCAGCCACAGACATCTAAGCACACGGAATTGGAGGGCTAAAAACAGTCTTGATTTATTCATTTGATTCAGAGCTATCTTGCCAGATATATTATGAAAAAAACCATACCCATAATTTATCCTCAGACTGATACATTTCATTACACCGTGGATTCATGGGGAAACACAAAAAAATGAGTTTCACAAGTTTTTGGGACTGTGTAACTTTAGAGACATAGCTGCACAAATGCTGGAATCTAGTCACATTTTATTTATTATTAAAACTATACCAATGAATTACAAGGATGAACTAATACAGTGTAACGATGTGCCATAGATAAGACTAATTAGTATTTTCTTAGAGGCAGAGCCTAAACGAGTCTGGTATTCAGAAGTGGAGATCCAGAATTTTTCAAGATTATCAGCAATAGTGGACCGACCAGAAAAAAGATCAACAAGGATAGGTGATTCAAGAAAAAGTTTACAGACTATCACACCAACCACTTTTTATTTAACAAAGGATGTTTATTTAAATAGTTTAGAGTCAAACTATAACATATTTCCATCAGACAAAACCGGATATTTTAGAACATTTCTTCAGGTGACCATTTCTTCTTTAGAACACCATCTTCAGGTAACCATTTCCTGGCTTTTATTTGCATTATTCACATATTTCTCATAGGCAGGAATAGAACTTGAATGCCAAATTAAATCCAGCATTATTGGAAGACTTAAAAATAAGTGTGAAGCATGTAAGCCTGAGGATAAAATAAATCCATCATAATTCCACAAAATAAATATGAGGTTAATCAGAAACCTATGAAAATTAGTATCAAGATTTTAATTGACCTCATCAGGTTTTTGCAGCTAGACCCTGCATGTTCAACATGATGGTTCAGTGTAATTTTGTGCAGTACATTCTAAAGAATGTTCACCTCACCACCAGTTCAGCCCCCTCTCAGCAGTTTATGCATTTCCACTGAAAACTGAAGTGCATGAAACGACTCTCTGCAGTTACTTCCTACTCTGCACAAATGTTTTAAAAGGCATTTTTGAGTATGCAACAGCAAATTTCTGCAGTTACTGTTCTTCTTTTAAAAAAAAGAAAGCCATGACGAATGTGCAACTCTGCAGTGATTTCCTCTGGAATATGTTAGGATGATAAATTGTGGACTCTGGAAAAAAGAACATAGAGGAAATGAGTGGCAATCTCAAACACACATAAAAATTCACTACACTAGAGTATTTAAACATTACAAAAATAAAATTTCCGAAACTGTATTTTGATTTTCAGATCACTGCAATCAATTCATAACTACAAGATGTTTGTCCAGATTAGGATACTATTGTAGCTTTTAAAATAAATTTTTCTGGAGGAAAGTGTTTGTAGTTTTTGTGCAGAAAAAGTGGTTGGTTAGTTTTCATTTTCTCCAGGAATTCAGGATGACAACAGCTTAAAAGCTACTGACAGCCTAACAGCTCTTTCATTCTTACTCCATTCCACACAACCTGAAAGCCACCCTCTAGAAAACAGCTAATTTGATCAGTATTTCAGCCTAAACACTTCACTGTTTCAGGCTTCATAGGTGGAAAAACAGTATGATAAATTAGACTCAGTATATCATGTCCCTGTTCACTTTCCTGGCACTATCTGCTTGAAGCAAAGAGAAGTCATAATCTTCCAGTTGCTGTATCATACTCCTTTTAATGATACAAAGCATGTATAAGATGAAGGTAACTACCCATAGTTGTCCTTGTCTCTTTGTTCCACTCTTTTCTTTTGTGTTTTTGTTTTGTTTTGTTTTTTGGTTGGGTTTTTTTTTTTTACAGAAGAGAATTGTAAAATTTTTGCAGGAGTAGAAAAGATAATTTCTTAAAGCCTCCATTTATAATGAAGTGCAATGTTAAAGGTGATGGGAATTTTAGGGACAGCACAAACATTTGAAGTGTCCATGTCACAGCAACTGCATTGTGATTCAGGCATTATTGACACCACATACCTGAAAGCCTCCAGCACCTGCTTTTGAAGACTTGGCCCTCCTCTTGCACCAGGTCTGTGAAACAGAAGGGAAAAAGATGAACTCCTACCTGTAAGAAGGCCACATCACCTGCATTCAATCCCACAATGCTGACACTGTGCATAGACATATAGACAAATGATTACCTGATTAATGTCGATCAGTTCCAGAAATGTAGGCTGCAGTTGCTGTGCAATTTTCTACCTAATACCTCTCCTTTTGGCATTTCTGCTGCACTACTGGCAGCCCACAACAGAAGAGTATCTGATGTGTTCCATCAAGTGAAATCCCCATTCCGCCTTTTATCTCATGACTGTTGGACTCTGCACAAGTAATAATACAAAATATCTCTCACCTGCAAACGATTTACAATAACATAATCAATAATGCATTTCCTGTGACCCACTCTACCATGGAAGAAAGTAGCAGTCAATGTGTGGAAATATTTTAAAAGAAGAAATGACAACAAATTCCAGTCATCATGACTTTTGTGTGATTGCTTTCCCTCCTTTCACATATGTTTACACAGCAGTTACACCAAGACCATTCAGGAGTTCATTTATTCACCTACCAAAAGGCATTGCTAATAACAGAACATTTTCTAGGGTTCTGCCCAAGGGCTCTGGGGTTTAAACTGCTGTGTTGGCCTTTGCTCACCAATGGAGAAATGTTGCTACCAATTATTTTATCTCACCCACCCTGCATGCCTCTTGTACATAATGATATTTTTGAGGCTTTAAATCTCTTTGCTAAAGGCACTAAATGCAGATGTGTGCTGGGCTCAAGGCTTATAGCTTGTAGAAGGGAATACAGAGGCTGACTAAATGAACGCTGGTCAAAGGACTGAGTCAAATCCCTCTGAATTCACAATCTAAAGCACACTAATGGACAGAAATTAAATGTATGGAACTTGCTAACCTACAATAGCACGTTCACATACCCAAACAAACCATAATTTTTCCCTACTAAGTGATTTTCGTTCTCCTGTGTTGCACACATTAATTAGAGAAAATAATTAAGTTGTAAATTAGCTTATCTACTTGGAAGACAACTGGGAGAAGATGGGCCAGAAGTGTGGTGAGGAAAAGGGTTATATGGGCTATTTACCCCTGCCCCAGCTTCATATTTTGTATTATGAAAAAAAAGTGTAGGAGGAAAAGAAAAGGAGCAACTTATTGGGGGTCCCTCCTCATCTCTGGGAGCATGTGGGTGGACAAGAGTGTGTGCACACAGGCAGTGTAGGAGTAAAAGCTGTGTGTGTCTCCATTCCCTTCAGTGATTCCTTATCTTTTTATCTTTTCTAATGTTTTGTGTTCTATCAACCTAACACATCTCTGGTTATCAAACTTCCTTAGTGTTACAAGGACAAAACTTTCCTTTACGCAATAAACCAAAAAGTTCATTCCCACTACAGAGAGCATCAATCCTTTTTCACAAGAGTCTTTCGGTTTTCTTCTTCCTTCTCATTCATCTTAAGTCTCACTTCCTCAGACCTTTCTCTTGGCTTCGGCAATAACAGAAAACCCTAAAATTAAGTGTTGTTGTAATTACCCAAACAGTACCATGGACCTTGCATTCAGTACATCAACATACTGCATACTGCATGGAAATCCAATATAAATTCTTTTTTTATCTTAATTTTATTTCTTTCATCCAATGTATTATAATTTCATGCTGTAATATGTAGGTAAAATGGAATTTAGCCATCATGACCACTTGACAGCAAATAGATCAAAAAGTTCCAATAAAACTGTATCCAGCTCAAGTAGCAATAAACATCATGACTGGCTCATCTCAAAATCAAAGAAAAAAATTCACGCTTAACTTCTCAATGTATCCTTTCGAAGTTCTCTAGGTGGATTATTTTATGTTTGTCTTAAATTCCCCTTTTACAGCCATCCTTTCTATTTATCTTTGCATGACTTCTGTCTCAAAGACATTTGCAATTCCTTCCAACTTTTTCATTCATATGCACTTTATCCTGGTCTTCCAGATGTCCTTCAATTCTGGCAACACCCAGCTCGCTTGTCAGTAACACTTTTAATAAACTGTAATTTAGAGAATGTTATATATATACAGCACTAGACCAGATTTTGACTGTCTGGCATCACTCATGTCCAAGCATTTAAACTGGATGCATCTGTAGAATAAAACTTTGTGCACCAGTTCATCAATATTTGACTAAAATCTAAAGGTTCTAGGTAACATTCTAAATAATATGTATTTCTTAATTTTCTATATATTTTAGTATTCACTCATTAATTTTATAGTGCTCTCAGGGAAAAAAAATTCCTTTGCAAGATTTTTCTTCTCCCTTCCTTTCATCTCTTCATCATAAAAGTGTCCTTTGTATTGTCTGTAGCCATTGTATACTTTTTAAAAATTACTGAAAACATATATTAATAATTTAAGTGCTAAACCAAATAATTTTTGTAAAACACACAAATGAAGCCATTCAAAACCTTTATATGAAAAACAAAAAATTATTTTTATAAAAATCTCATATTTTTCATATTCTTGGGACAAATGGTAAAGCAAATTCTACTTTTAAGTTGCCATTTTGCATTGGACCCCCAAACAAGGGAGGAGTCTCTACAAAAGAGTAGCATAAGGATTCCTAAAGCTCACAATTCTAAATGGATATTGATCCCTGGTAAGAATCCTAGTAAGAATATGTGGTAGACTGACCAGATCTAGGTCAGACTGTCCCGCAGATT
>VWYP01035056.1:598287-627065 GCA_013400435.1 Pycnonotus jocosus
TTTTTTTTTTTTTTTTTTTTGCTTTACCATCTTCCAGCATCCTCCACAGAACTTTTGAGAAACAAGACATTTCTTTTGAATCAGATATTCATTATCAATTTGGACAGAGAGGGTCTGAACCAGTATTATCTGCAAATGATTTATGAGGGCAGGTATTTCTCTACCTGAACATTTTACTGAAACCATAAATATCAGTAGCAACAGAGATTCAAAGAAAAAGCCTTGGAAAATATTTTATATGGGATGTTAGTTCCATCTGATGAAAATTTTAATTCACCATTCCTGTGTTTTTAAAGAGCTTTCATGTTAGCTAGGTCTATCGTTCTTTCTTGCTGGTATTTTCAACATACTTACTATAAATACTTACCTATTCATAAAATCTACAGAACTGAACCAGCTGATCAGAGGTCTTCCCACTGACATTAACTAAGAATGCATTTGAGTCTGAACTGTTACTCAAAAGAAACAAGTACATTCAATATAGCACTGTAAAACCAGCATTTTAAATTGTTCATGAAGAGTATCCTCAAAAACGCTTTGAGAGAAACACTATCCTCTTTTCTGCTGTGTAACCTCCAACACAATGACCATTAATAGGCCATTTACCTTTGTGAGTCATCCATATCCTCCTCTCTCAAATGGTGTCAGTAATTTCTTCTCCTAAATGAAGAAGGATGGTTTTATACAACAGCTCTATGTTGAGTACCTACCTCAGAATGCACTATGTATATTCAGGTTCTTCAGGTTTCTCTTCCACACTCTGTTCAGACCTTGAGATCATATTGGAAGCACCATATAGAATTATTGATAAAAGAATTCAAAACTGGTTTAATGACCATTTGGATTCATATTACATTATTTTCAATTTCCAATATAGTCTACTTTGTGAAAAAGATAAAAAGAAGAAGAAGGAAAACAAAACCTGTTCTCTGTGGAATTAATGTTTTAATTGTTATTTTCATCTTCTAGACGAAATTCGTGTTTTTCTGAGCTTCTTTTTTTTTTACCCTTTTCCTATTTTTTTTATTATTTCTATTTATTTATTTCTCAAATATTATTAGGTGGATAAAAATAATAAAAATTAAAATTAAAAAAATTAAAATCTCTATAAATTGAAATATAAATAATTTCTACTCTTTTATAGTACTGTAAACAGGTTCAGCTGAAGTAAATGTTAGGGAAAAGCACATACCTACTAAAATTAAATTGTAAAAAGAGAACTTTACACATGTATGTTTCAATACACGGTCTTCATTAGGACATTTTGATACTTATCTAAATGTCAACTGGAATGCACATACGCTGGATCACACCCCGCATTTATTGTTCTAAATAATAATGTATCTATTAACCATGTTTTCTACCAGAAGATTTCAAAAGGTTGAAAACAAAAAACTGAATTAAGCATCAGATCTTATTAACATGTGAAGGTAATATTAGTCTTCTTTCATGGTTAATATAAACAATGCATCAAACCTAGCTAAAAGTCTTTCAGTTTTGTGAAGCTCAGGTTGGGCTTGACTTAAGCACTTCACTTCCTAAGTATTTCTAATCCACCAGTGAAGTCCTTTACCAGTGAAAATGAGGTTGTACAAACCCAGAATAGGGAACTGGAAAATCAAGGTCAAATTTTAGGCATCAGGGAGCTGGCCAGTGTCACAGAGGAAATAACTTAGTATCCTCATTTTTTATATTATGCTTTTTATGTGTGAAAATCCACCTGGTTTTCACATGCTCAATTTTAAAAATTGGAGAAAATAGAGTTTTGTTTGCTTTGTATGATAAAGATACATAGCTGTAAAGTGTTTATGATTTCTTACTTGTATAGTAAGTACTAAGATACAATAATACAATAAACATTGCCCAAGTAATCCAGGGAAGCAACTTTCACCATGGTGAAGACCCCATTAGGAAGACGTGCAAGATCTAACTCAGATTTCCTTTCTCATATTTATTGTGTAAGTGATCATACATGGAATCCACTCTGCTGGATGTGGAAGAGTTCATGAAAGGCAAAAGAGGAGCCCACAGGCCTTTCACACTCTTTTTCAGCTCATTGCTGAATGGTGTGTTCATCCCAGAGACTAAATCCTCCCTGTCAAAATATGAAGAGCTCTGTCAGGACTGGTAATTCAGTGCAAGGAGGAGGAAGAAGGAATTAAATGGCTGAGAATTGCTACCACAAGGGTGCAAAGGAAAGAAGAGGCTGCCACTGCAGTGAGGCTAAACAGAAATACTTAGAACATCCTGGAAATAGCAATAGTGGAACACTCAAGAAAAAAATGCTACATTTTACTAATGTATGACTATGCCATGACATAAACACAAAGTAAAATAAAACACAAGAACTGCCAGAAAAAAAATAATTCTCTAAGTATGGCTATATTTACGATTGATGAGTTTTGCATGGCACTATAAAACAGGTATTATGATACACAGGATTTTAGCAATATAGTTACTAGAGTGAGTAAGAAGACCATTTTCCATCAAATTACTGCCTCTTTCTCCCTAAAAAGTATCTGACTAAAGCAGAGATAATGTAAAGTTCAGCTATCAAAAATGGCTTCATTAAGAACTTTAATGAAGCACATGGGAGCCATTTATTGACTTCTCAACTATTAAGACATAGCATTATTACTGCTTTAACAGTATTTCCATTTTCATTTAGGAAATAACTAATCAAGGGATCAATGTACCAAAGACTTTATTTTCTCTCCCATGGGTCACTGAAAGTACATTTTTTAAAATGCAAAAAACGTAAAAGCAATTCCCCCCAGTGCCATATCACATAAGCAATTTAAAGAAATAACAAGGAATGCTAAAGGTCAATGGCTCCTGATCTAAGCCATGTTATAAAACAAATGAAAATTGTTCATGGTAATTCTACCTTTCTGGTGGAAGTAAGAGATCACTTTCACATCAAAGAGGCTTACCTCCGAAGTATGCAAAGCACCTCCACCCTGACCCGCTGTCAACCTGTGAGACATTTCTATTTCTCAGCCTTACTTAGAATGCAAACTACTGTTTTCCTGGTAGTTCTCACAGCTCCACTTCCTTTGAGGTACAGATGTGTAGCCAAAGAACCCAATCAGATAACACCCATTTACATATTTATAAAGTCTCCTGTAAAATCTCGTATCAATTGTTGCCACTATATATAGCCCTTTCAAAGTATCTTGTGGGCACAAGCGCTCCACTGCACTGCTCCCTTCAGGAGTCCAGATATATCGTATAATGTGATTTCAATGTAAATGTGGCCCATCACACAATCATACCACTTCACAAACTCTTTTCTGCTGGGGTAGCTTAAATCTAAACACACTCAAGCAGCTTGCTGCACTGGAGCAAGATTTCCTCCACATAAAAAAAAGTCAAAACCCCCAACACAACAATGCCAAGGAAAAAAAAATCTGAACATTTTCTGCAGAAAGATGGGCCGTCTCCAAATCCTTGTGCCCTATCAGACAAATTAAAGTAAATCAAGCATGAAATGAAGCAGAAGAGCCCCGAGATAAGGCTCCTTTAAGTCGTTTACAGATTAGGATAGAGAGAGGTGCATCTGGTCTCTGGCAGTGAAGGAGGCCAGTTTCTCATCTCACAATAGCAGCCTGTGTATAGGATTACCTTACCTTGTCACTGACAAGGGAAAAAGCGCCTGCAAAATGTCTCTAACTAACTTCCTAATGTTCCCAGCTAAGTTCTCTTATTAAAGTATTAACTGTTACAATGATAGAAATAAATTTTGATAAAACAAAATAAAAACAGACACCAGTCTGATTTATGAGCTGGTCAGACACTGATAAACTGGAGGCTCTGCTACCAGAAGATGAGCCTCTTCGCTTATCAGTCAGGATTTCACTGCTAGAGACAGCAGATAACTTCCCAACTGGAATTAGGGATTCGGTGAACTGTGTGTTACTGGTCAGACTGGTGCTCCAGCAGCGCCTAAAAAGGCCTCTTGTGTTATCCGATGGGATTTTGTGCGGCATGCAGTGAGATGTTTCCCCGCTGGACGTGACGGCTCAGCTCAGAGGTCTGCACAGCTCATGGTAAACTGGTGCTCCTGCGGTGGCAAACCAGCCTCCCTCCTCTTATCAGCTTCTACAAATTGCAGGCCTGCCTTCCTGCCTTCCTTCCTTAGCAAGACGTGTCTCTCCTGCAGCGCCATCATCCACTTCTGCTTCTCCTCTGCGACCCGCGTACGGCAGAGGCCAAACCAAAGCCGCCTTCCCAAGGGTGCCCGGCTCCCCCGGCTGCTGCGGCGGGCGGCACCCGGCCAGGGCGGCGGGGCCTCTGCCCACAGCAGCCTGCCCTCAGAGCACTGCAGGCCATGGCACGGCTCCAGCACGGCACTGAGGGCGGCTGCCACGGGCTCGCAGAGGGAGGGCAGTGCTGGCAGCCTCCCCCTTTCCACACACTTCGAGCCCACCACACTCAGCACCTCGTAAGCGGGACAAGAACCGGGACATTAACCCTGCTTAATGACGCCGTGCTGGAGGTGTCCTTAGGCTTGCTGTGGTGTGCCACCCTACAAGTGCAATGACCACTCGGGGTATGCAGATGCCTCCTAGCCCTTAAACCAAGGTAAGGGTTTGCTACACAACCCAGCAATAATCAAGCATGGTTATATATTAAGAAGAAAGCAAGTAGTTGCAAGCTATGATATACTCATAGCTGAACATGTACAATGTTTCAAAAGAAACAAAGTAACAAGTAAAATTAGTGACTGCTTTATGATTTCCACCTTTTAGTTCTTGTGAATACTAGAAAAATAAAATGGGGGGGGGTTTACAAAAATAAGATATTCTAGACACTAAAACAACAGTATTAAAAATAAAAAAGTATTATTCACTCCTTAGAAAGATTTTATATAACCTTTTCTGACACAAGGAATAAAGACCTACATGCTATATAATTCCAGTGCCAATGTACATACTTGTCGCACCTCTTTTGGGGGTGCAGCACTTGTTTTTTGGAGTTAGGAAAGGAGGAGCCACACATACTAGATGTGAGGATAAAAACATGTATTATGCTTTTGAATTTACTGCAGCTCTAGAATGAAGAACAAATTTCCACCATTACAGTGCTGTAAACTAGTACTAGATGAAGATTGCACTTTTACCCTCAAAGCTCTATAGAAAAGGTGTATGTGCACCCTTATTTCCCAAATGAGAATACTTTAAAAGACCTGAATATTTGTTACTGATATTCAAAGGCAGAAACTACCGAGAAAGCAGAATATGACTTTACTGAACTAATGCAGAAAGAATGTAGGGCAGGATAGCAGCAAGTATGAAATTGTCCTTCAGGCTTTAACTGTCAGACCCTAAATTGATGGTGCTTCAGGAAATCTTCCTAAATGCATGAAAAAGGAAGGCAGAAGGCACTGCACCTCAGCCCAGAGCATCTTCTCCAACCAGCTCTTCACACCATCCTGAATCCCTTACGTTCTTCCTGATTTTTGGGGTATTTGCAAGAATGTCTCCAGCTCCGCATAATATTCAACCCAACTGAACTGACGTGGGCCCTGCCCCTCCAAAGCTGCCTACACTCAGACTCCTTTGATGCAGTGACATCCCCTTACTGGCCTTGTATGCTGCACACTCTAGAAGGTTTTCAGGACTGAGGCTTTCTTTTCTTTCTGAAGGCTATTTCACTGCCTTTTCCTTTGCCAGGCATCACTCATTGCTATGAAAATGAAAACTATGCTATATTATCACCCAAAGATCTCACAAACTAACTGTGTTACAAACAGGACAGGTGGATGAAATTATGCATGGAAACACTCCCACAGGAGGGACCTTTCATACCTTGGAAAGATTGTCTGAACAAGGGAAATGAAATTTTTTTAGTCACTAACTGTCGAGAATAATTTCAATGGGCCCCAGCACTTTCAAGCACAACCCCTCCTTCTCAATGAGACAGATGAATTTCTGTTTATATGTGAAAAATGTCAGCTCTCATTTCACTCATTCTTACTTGCATTTTAAATATGCACTGCAAAACTGCATCAGTGCAGTACCTTATGCTGACAAATATGATGAAACCATGATGAAAAATTATAAGCGAGTGTCATTCTGCCTGCACTCAGTATGAATGAATAATCCAAAAGGTAGAAGAACACAAGCTTTCTCTGTGAAATGAACACACCTGATTTGCAGCTGCCACTCTTTTTGCAGCCATACAGCAATGACATGTGAAGGCACTGTGAAACACAAATGTGATCTACCTGTATTTTGCACTCATTTATTTATGCTAATTTTAATGTTTGCACAAATATACAGAGGATTTGGGGCAGAGGAGAAAAAGAGTATATATTTCCACCCCAAAACTTTCTCAGTGCAATTTAGATAATAATTCTCTTCTGTGCAGAGAACGGATACATTTACACATCTGTGACCAATTGACGGTGTCTAACAAGCACTCACTGTTTGCCACTGTGAAGTAATAAACTAACTTAAATTATGCCAAAAATGAGTATGTTTTATTCTCCTTTTTATTAATACTGTGAGAAGGTGACACATTGTACTACTCCTATTTTTGTAGCAGACTCATAAAATTCCTATGACAAACTTTTGTTACCTTGTTGTATCAGAAGTATTCAAAACCATTTCACATTACACTAAAACTGCAAATATTGATCTGTAGAAGAAAGGTTACTTTTTGTTCAGTAATGTACTATATTTTGTAACATAATTTTTTACAGCTTTAAAAGCTGAAATGCTGTCATTCCCAAAAGCATTTCCAAATGTGACAGTCCTTCTAAACTATACATGCAAACCAGATTCTTAGTGTTACATATGACCTAGGACACAATATTATTAAAATAAATGATAAGGATATTAATAACTCCAAATGATAATAAGTGACAACTACATGAAAATCACTTCTTTATTACTAATTAGAATGTTGATTTCTTTACATTGCTAATTTTAGATTCTTGTTAAAAAACAAAGGAACGTCAGCAGTTCCAGATTCATCAATAGTTTCAATCTTTACTAGTCAGTGTTAACAATGACGTAAATAATAAAATGTCATATTATCCTGCTTATGAATAAGTACAAGATGGCACTTTTACCTGGTAGCCTCCATCAATAAACCTAAAAGAGCATTATATAGTTTTCCCTTTTTACCATGAATTAGACTACTCCTTTGACCACCACTGTAATTTTCCATTCTCAACATACTTAAAAGCAATGAGGAAGGTTTCTGATCTGATGTGCTAAAATGAACTTCCTAGATTAATGAATTCTGAAAATACAAATTCTGCTTTTCATTTTCTAAATGTATTACCTAGAACAAAACTTCTGATAAGAGATCCTCAAAGCCATGGGGACCTGCAACATGAACATAAACTTTCTCTGATGGTCTAGTATACTAAAGACAGATGGAAATCTATGTTGGGTACCTTAGATATCAAAATGTCATCTACACTGAATTTTCTGTAACCCGTACAATGCAAGTGAGTGCCATGCTGCAGCCAGTACCACATCCAACCACGGAGACACTCCCTTTCAACAGGCAGGTACATTTTCATAGCTGGATCTGTAAATAGTTCATAGTCAAAGTGAGTAAAGAGTGAGAATTCAGTTCACACTCCAGAGTCCATGAGATACCATATGCACTTATACCCCATTAATGTACTGAGTAGAATTAGTTTTCAATTATTTACCTCTAACCATTTATGAAACAATTTAATGATCTAGCCAGTGTAACCACAATCCATTTTAACTGTATGAAACTTCAGCTATTCCTTAAAAAGAACATATTAGAGCTACAGAAAATATTCAGACACTTTATAATGAGAACTGAACTATTAATAGTCATGAGCTTAATTTCATTGATTTATACCATAAAGCAGATTTGAACTGATTCCCACGCTTCCAAACAAAAACAACATAGTGAAAGACAACTGAACACATTTTACATATTTACATCTTTACAATACCTTACAATACACTCATCTGACACATTGTGTTATATTTTTAACAGGCTTAGGTTATGATTTAAACAGGATTTTATATATTTCAGGAACTGTAAAGTAGTCACAGTGTATTGAACTCTGTTCCTGTATGGCTGATGTCACTGAAGGTGGTCCAAATCAGAGATCTTTGAAGATCACAAACTGTTACCAGCAGTTTCAGCAAACTAAGTGTGTGCAGGATGATCAAGTTTGATAGACTATGTAAGCTCATCTCTTTGATTCAGCAGTACACGCAGCAAGTTAAGGGAAGGCAGATTTTTTTTTACCATAGATTGTCTTTAAGTTCTTGTGCCAAAGTCCCAACTGAGTATGATCATTCTGAATGCACATCTACCTTGCATACTCTTTGTGTGACATAGAGGCATTTGAATTAGCATGAACATGAAGCATTCTAAGTTGTAGAAATAATCTAACTGGGGCATCGCACAGCTATGAGGATTAAGTTAGTTTTACTCATGTTGTTTTTCTTTTTTCCCCCCCTACCTTAGCCACAATTAATTACATTAAAACCACTGTTATTTAGCTAAATAACAATTCTTCCCACATCAATTCCTGTTTCTTAGGATGCATGTGTATTCTGATGACATTGCAAGTATAGACAGTCTAATGTAAAGTAGCTGAGAGAACTGATTAATAGAAAGACATAGGAAGACTGAGGTAGGTTAAATGACAGATTATGAACATTCAGGAAGGCTCACTTTTAACTGCTATTGTTCCATATCCTCTTAAGCTGATCTACGACATAATCATCTATCCACTAGTGCCTCCATACATTTTTCATAGCAGACGGACTAAAATGACTCTTCTGTTAAAAAAAAAAATCTACACCTTTATAAACCCATGTTTGAAGGAATCTAGACTGAAATACTTAAGAAATAAGTAGAAGCAGAAATAAGTAGAAATGAGTAGAAGACTCAGCCCATCAGTCTTGAGTTCAGGACAGAAACAGAAACAAGAAGCACCTCTGTGCCAGTGCCAGGAGTTTGCTGGATGAAGCATGTACTTTTCACAATAGAAGCATTAAACTCTATTTCTGTTCAAATAAAACAATACACAAACTAAATAAAATGAAGAATGAAACCCTTAAACCTTCAGCTGCTCTCTCAACTGTCTCTATAATAACCCTTAAAAAGCACAATAACCAGTATTATTATGCTAAGCAGTACCTATTCATATAGCAGCATCTAGTGCTTTCTTCCATAAGCTCACAGTCTTATAAACACTTGAAAAATCTACAAATACTTGTTTTAACATACTTACAACATATTCAAGTGATCTTGACTGTACATACTTGCAGCAGTGAAGCCTTTCCTATGGGAGGTGTCTGAAAAAATCATCATGCAACTATTGTTCATCAATGAATTGTTGGCTATTTTCACTTCAAAGACATAAGTGTATTTACCCCCTACCTCTTTCATGCATTTATCAGTCAAAAAGATTGTCTCACATTTTCTTGTTGCACAGATTGCGTATTTAATGCCAGTCAATTTACTAACTGCTCTAAAGTTAAAATGAAACCTAAATTTATAAAGGTAGATGAGGGTTCACTTATTTCCTGCTCTCAGGGCTCTGATTCTTTAAGTAGGGTAAGAAGGGGAGCAAAGGAAGACAGAAAAAAAATTTCAAAAATGATTTAGTTTGAAATACTCTAATTCCCACTAGAAGCATACAACTGCTTTATCTTTCTTCTTTTGCCATTAATTACAAATAAATTCATCTTTCTCTTGTGAAGCCTGAAGTTTGTTGTTGTTGTTAGATGAGTTGCATTCAAACTCCAACAAAAAAGATGAAGCCAACATTGAAATTCATCTCACAGTCCAGAATTTACTTAACGGCCAGCCTGTGTGCTGTGATAAACGGAATGATGATCCGGCAACATGTCTTTATCCATGGTTTGCTTTAATTAACGCTGGCTTGTTTGTTGAAAAGATGATTAATATGCCAATGAAAATTGCATAATTGAATACCACAACACTGGCACAATCAGAAAGACACATGCAGTTTTTTGATTAACATTTATTATTATTATTATTATTATTGTGTGTTTTAATGTACTCTTCTCACTACGAAATCATGCAGTTTTTGACCGAGAGGTGAGGAAATGCCAGGTTAAGTGCAAGATCTTCTGTGGGCAAGAAAAAAGATATGATGCAATTTAAGCATGAAGAAATAGTTACTTGGTCAAGCAGCCATTTTCCCAAACTCAAAATAGAAGCGAAGGCACCTCAGAAAAAGGAAATACAGAAAAAATAGCAAGCCATAACAAAAGCATGAAAACAAACATCAAAACAACAAATGGCAAAGACCTTTAAGCAAAAATTATGAAAAATACAAATAATATATTCAGTATGACAAGAACTGGTATGTGGAAAGTGGATGAAACATTTTCAAAGCAACAGAAATTAGAAGAAACTTCTACTGGAAAAGTACCACACTAACAAAGCACTGAGGGACTATCTCTTTCCAGAACTTCACCTAAAAAACTGTACTAACCACAATTTGTTAACATATTCATCTGGTTAATTCCATCTTATGACTGGCACAAGAGGAACGATTAAGTCCAGTGTTTATTTTATCTATACTGTTTATTCCATTAGTTTTCCTGTATTTACTTATCCTTACCATCTAACTTAAGGCAGATGTTTATGCTATTTAACACTGACTCTTATGCAAAACCTGATTTTAAGGTCCAGGACAATCCCTTTTCTTTACAAAACTGAATTCAGACTTGCATACCAATTCAATAGGATATATAATAGTTCTGTAAATACCTTCTATTCTGGAAATAAGCTAATAGTAAATTGACAATTTTTGAGCTAAGGTAAGAGAGAAATATTTCCAGACTTTTCTCCCAAAATTAGCATCTACTGACTTCATACTTTCTTCAGTGCTTTAAGCAGGCACAAGAATTTTCTGATAACTGAAGTTCCATTATTTAGATTAATAAACACTTGCAGAGGATAACACAAAGCAAATACTGCTGCACCTTTACTATAATCAAATAAAACAGCAAGGAAAGATTCCCACTTATTTCTTTCTACAAAAAGCAGCACAAGTATTACGATTTCTGCAAGAATTGCTTTTCAAGGATCCTCACATTGTCCTTAGATGGATGATGGGAAAAAGGAAGGAGAAAACTCCCAAAGGAAAGGGTCATGAGCTCCAGCTGCAACCTTCAATGACTTCTGTGGGTCTAAAGGGACCAAAGGAGGTACTGCATGCCTCTCAGGAACCCCAGATAACACAAAATTCTCAGGACAAGTAGTGAGAACTCAGCTGAGTAGGTAGGACAGCTTGGAAAACATGACTGTCAGTGAGAGAAGGAATCTGTTGGTCCTGCTTCATCCTCCAAAGCCATCCATTCTCCCCTATGCTCCAAGCAGAGACTCCTCAATGCTTTGCTTTGAAATGAATATATTTTTATAGAAAAATCCTACATAAGGTAAGCACAATGGGGACACACAAAACTCTCAGGATTTCTAAGCAAGAGGCTCAGCAAGGCCTCTCTCAGCTTAGCTGTGCCTTTGGGAGACACTGAATTTCCAGTCTGTAGTTTAGCCTGGGGTTATTTAAGCTCCTGTATGCCCACTTGTGCAACTCAGTATCTGCAAAGTACTGGCAGGGCAAACAAGATGAAGGTTTTGCTTTCGAAGAGTCCTGAAGGAGCCACAGAAGCCACTGCTGTATTTCCTCATTCAGCTGTTTTTAGAAAAGGGCCTTTACCTTATGAGGTGGACAGCTCTTGTCAGTTCTTATAAGAAAAATAACAAGCTATCCTATTAATTAGGGTCAGAGAATTGTATCTACCGGAAAACTGTCCAAATGGGGAGGTGGGGGGGGAACTGATTGCTTGGGAAATATTTGATTGTTGAAAAGGTACAAGCATTTTAAATGAAACCATATTAAAAATACTTGACCAAAATCCAAATATGTTAGAAAACAGAAGATCTGAAGTTCCTTCTTAAGTATAAATTCACAAAACCACCAACTGTCCTTCAGCTCTCAAGGAATGTTAAACATCTGAGGGGCATGACCTAGGAAAGAGGGAAGCAGCAGGAAGGGCTGAGGCTCCCCACCCTGCACACCTATACCAGGAGGCACTTGGCCCCATCCAAAAAGCTGCCAGGAAAGTTACTACACTGTCCACCATGGGACCCATAAAGAGATCAATCTTTTCAGTTTATCTGATAATGTAATCTTGCAAATTTGTGTTTTCCACACATCTTGAAGTTATGGTGTCACCACATCCAAACTTTAATTTATAATAAATATCACTGTTCATATCACTCTGTAGATTGTAGAGGGACACACCGCAATTTGCTTACCTGCAGAGCATTCCTGCTGCCCTGGACCTTTCTAGGCATAAACTAAACAGGTCTTTTTTCTAAAATTATGTATTAAAAATGTATATTAAAAAATATAAAATTGTTCAGCTCTATAGCTAAAAAAATGAGTTTCATTTTGTTGCCTTTTGATTTACCTACTTTCAAAGTAAATAAATTTACCTTTTTATTTCTCAGAGTTCTTCCTAAGAACCGTAAGCCTTCTGTAGGGTTGCAAAGGAAGTAAATAGATGTGACAAGACGTATGCAAAAGCATGATCAGCAAGTGTAGTAATAAACATTCCTCCTTTTAAGGAACTAGAGAGCATCAAATCAAACACTCAAACAGCAGATTTAAAATACAAAAAAAAAAGGTTATTTTTCTACCCAACAGCAGGGCAAGAGTATGAAGGCCAAAGCTTTAGAAATAACAAAAATTTATACAAGCAAAGTTAATCAAGTTTATCAAATGTAAATGTAACAATACAACTACTGATCAAGGAAGATGAAGACTGCAGGATATCAGAAGACAGGTAGGTGTAACAGGGGAAACACCACTGTCTGTTTACTGTGTGCTTATCACCTTTCCCAATTCATCCAACAGGGCACTGCCACAGACACAATTCTAGTTAGTTCATGAGCACTCCAACACAACTGTAAGATATTTCTTCTGCTAATTCAATGTACTGAGCATTTTAATGTTTTCTAAAAATTGGTCTTCAAACAATATCAAAACAATATAATTCTTTTTCACAGGTTTGGGGGGTTTTTTTCATTTTTTTTCCCAGTATTTATTCTCAGTATTGAGACATGTCAAACCTAGAGTGTACCTGGCTCCGTCTCATTGCAATGAAAGAAAAAGATTTTAAATCCTGATTATATTTTGGGCAACCAAAAGAAACATGCATTTTTTTTCTGCAGAAATTCCGAAAACTCTTTCCCAACTTAGTTTTCCCAGCTTATTTTAAGAACTTTAATCAAGTACTCAATTACATTATTAAGTAAAAACAAATAAATGAATCCCTACCAACAACAGATCTCTTTACATCACTGCCAGATGGTGCCCTTAAAATTCAATACTTTATTATTACAGGAAAACCTTTTGTTTATGATTTTTCTGCCAGATTCACTCCAAGTGCTTTTGCCCACATACATGGCAGTTTAAATTAATCAGTTAGAGAGTATGGTTTCATGAGGATCAGATATTTTATTAAATACAAATATCAAATTTCTTCTATACCAACATGTAATTCAGTATTTAAATATCTCATACCTATTACTTAGGGTCTCTTTACTAGAGATGTGTGTTTATAATTTATGATACTAAGTTCATCTAGAGAATAGACTGTGAACCATGAGGACATGTGAATTTCTCTGACTTGAAAAGAGCTGCTTTCTGAGTAGCTGCTCACTAAATCAGTTAAGCACTGCCTATGCAGCCTTACTGGTTTCTGGACTGTTCATTCCAAATATTTTGTTTGCCCCTTTTCCTGGAATGCAAGCTGAATTGTAGGTCAGGTTAATAAAATTAATTACTTTATTCATCTGTTCAATTACTTCTTTAAAAATTCTGAAGCATATTACCATGTTTGTGAATGCTACCAATTTTTAATATTTTTCTGCATGTTTTTCTTTCTTGTACAACATTTTCTTGTATTAATCCCATATGCTGTTTTTCAAAGATTTACTTTAAAAAGTACTTATTTCTTTGTCACTAAAGGACTCATTCTTACAACTGTTATAAAGAGAGCTAATGTTGTGCCAGTACTTTAAAATCAAAAAGAAATGACCTGGATTACAGTCCTGTCAGTCTGATATTGATACATGGCAAAGCAGTTTGAACAGATGATATAGAGCTTAATTAATAAGGAATTAAATAAAAGTAATTAAATTACTGCCAATCAACATATGCTTAGGGAAAACATCTTAAAATACTAACTTAGTGTTTTCTATTAACTATCTGTTAAATCATATGCCACTAGTATTACACTTACTCTTCTGTAAGGAATTTGATTTAATACAATATAGCATTTTAATTACGGGTAAGATAACAGTAGTCAAAAAATAAAGCTTAGTAGAAACTGGACAAATGACAAATATGAACATTGCCAGTCACTGAGTGGATGTATTTCCAGTGAAGCCTGGAAAACACTGGTTCTTGACTCTTTAGTACTGAACATAATTATGAATGAGTTAGAACAAAGAATCAAAGCATTTAATGATAAAGGCTGAGGAAAAGAAAACAATTGGAGGGGACTGAATAATGAAGGAGGCTGGTACAGGACAGCATAATGAGCTGGCAAACCTGGACTCACTACATGTGTGGGGTAATAGAGAAAAACAAAGTGCCCATGGGACCAAACAATGCAGGACATACCCACAGGGCAGAGGACTCACTTCTGAGCAGCATTGGCTACAGAAAAATGTTCAGGCCTGTTATCAGCTGAACAGGATTTCCCAGCTGAGCACTATAGCCAGAAGTGGAAAAGCACACTAGTGAGTTCTACTGAAGGGCAGCAATGGAAAGATACATCGTGCTGCAGCAGAAAGGTGGCATTAACTGGCTAAGACACCCTGGCACACGGCTACTGTAATTCTGTGGCCAGTTTTCTCATCCTAGTCCCCAGAAAGAGAGCTGAAAACTTTGAGGAGATTTATTGCAAATACATTAAAATAATTAAAAGATCAGAATAATTAAAAGATCAGTATGTGGTAAAAGAGCCAAGTGTATAAGTCTCCTAAGCATATCAGAAAGAATGCTATGGTTTGACTTGGATGTTCACACACATGAAAGAGGAAAATAAACATATGGTAGACTTCTCAATCTTGAACTGAAAACTCCAAGTAGGCAAATTTAGTCTCAAATAGGCTGGATCAAATCAAACTATCAAAATTATGTTATTTATAGAAAATCTAAATTCAAAAGTTAATTTTCTCTACTCATCACTGGCAAGGCTACACAAGGAGTATTGTACCAGTTCAGGACTTCCCCACATAAGACAGACATGGACATACTGAAGATAGTCCATCAAAGGGCTACAAAGATGCTTAAAGGACCAGCACATCTGTCAAATGAGGACAGGCTGAGAGAGTTGGGACTTTTTAACCCAGGGAAGAGGAAGGGAAATCTCATGCATGCATACAAGTACTTGAAGGAATGATGCAAATACGATGGAGAAAGGCTCTTTTGAGCAGTGCCCAGGGACAGGATTAGAACCAATGAGCCCAAATTGAAGCATAGGAGGTTGCCTTTGTGTGTCAGGAAACACTTCTTCCCTGTGATGTGACTGAGATATTGTCCAGAGATGTTGTGCAGTCTCCCTCCTTGGAGATGTTCAAAAGCAGTCTGGACATAACCATGAGCAATCAGCTCTAGGTTGCCCTGCTTGAGTAGGAGGGTTGGAGTAGGTGACCTGATGAACTTTAGACATTCTGTGACACCATGATTCTGTGACATCTGGGCTCACTGGTACTGTTACTAGGTCATCTTGGTCCTGGAGTTTGATAAGAAGGGGAGTATGCTAGGAACAGTGCTGTTTAATGTCTTAATAAATGGTCTGGAGGAAAAGTTGGCATGCAACATCATCAGATTTGCAGATGATGTCAAACTGGGAGGGAATCCATGCAAAGGCAGCCCTGTCTACACAACATCATTCAGAGCTGCCTAGACATTTGGGGTGAACAATGGGACAGTTGGTATGAACAAGCTTACAGGAACCTCATGAAACTTGACAAGGACAAGTTTAGTGTCCTGGGTATGAGAAGGAAGAAAGCCTTCCAGTAGTACAGGCACTGCCCAGCTGGGTAACAGCTCTGCTGGAAACACCTGGGGGTGTTTGTTGACAGAAAGCTGAACATCAGCCAACAGTATTCCCTGGCACCAAAGAAGGTCAACAGCTTCCTGGGTTGTATTAACAAGAGCACAGCCACAAAACAAAGGGAAGTGATTATCCTCCTCTGTTTGCTAGACCACATCTGGAATATTGTATTCCAGTCTTGGGAATTCCTTTATAAGATGTTGACAAACTGAAGCAGTCAAGAAAAAGACACTCAAAATGGTGAGGGGGCTGGAGCAGACAGACAGGGAACTGAATTTGTTCAGGGTGAATAAGAGGAGACTTCAAGGGGAAAGTAGCTTGCAATATTGAGAGGAGGTCATCACGAAGGTAGAGGCAGGCTCTTAACAGTGATGCATGCCAAGAGGACAAGAAACACTGGACATGAATTTGAACAAGAAAGATTCAGAATACATATGAATAGAGACATTTTATCATCAGAACAGCTAAGCATTGGAACAGGTCGTCCCAAAGCATATGGAGTCTCCATGTGCTTGGAGATTTTCAAGATCCAACAGGATAAAGACCTAGTCCTCCTGATCTGATCTCAGAGCAACCACACTTTGAGAAGAAGACCAGATGAAAGATGTTCTGAGGTCCCTTCCAAACTGAATTATTATAGGATAAAATACTGGTTTAAACATATGCTGGTCTTCAAACTGTAACTAAATTTGACCCAAAAATATACCTTTTGCTTTATGGCTTGTCAAACTTGATGTTTTCTTCTGCCTTTTAATTTATACATTTTATAAGTATATCATCTCCCTTCATGTTTTACTTATTAGACTTAGTTTCTAGCAGTCTAGGTGTAGCATGAGTGGTTTGGCTGCTTAAAGACTCACAAACAGCTCCATATGTAGCTGTTATTAAAGCAAAATAGTCAAGTTGAAACAATACCCTTAGGAGAAGGGAGATGATGGGGAAAATATGAAACACAAACACAATACTTTTAAGTTCTCCTTATGCTTCTCTGCAAAAGCATCAGAGAGATTGAAGAATAGAGCACCTCATTTAAGACTCCCTCAAACTTGAGCTTTTAATAGACCATGAAACATTAGCTTGCTGTTTGCATCAGCCTAATGAAGGAAGCGCCCTTCTATTTAAGGCAAACCACAGAAAAAGCAAAAAAATCCTCTACTATGTTTTTCCAGTTCAGGATAACCCCTATATTAAGTGATCATACAGCCTGTAGTTACATGTAACAAATTTTGTGAACAAGCAGAATTATAGGTGACTCATGGCTACTGTGCTCACATGATTTATACAACTTAATAAAAGAAGCTCCAGGAGAAAATGAGACTAATATAATCACATAGCATCCAATATATAGAAAAGTGGACTGACTGCATTGTACATTAAATTAATGTCATGATAGAAACAATTCACTGGATGTCATTCCCTAGAGCCTCTGCCTTGGCCGCTCATCATGGCTTTTGGAAATATGTTCTACTTCACATTTCTAAGCCCTATGGAGACAATATCATCAAAGGTTCAGCATCAAGCCAATTCATTTTTTTCATCTCAGGATCTGTTCCCTGTTTATTTTAACTGAATGATGCTCCCAAGATATCAAATCTGTGGAAATAGCCATCTCTCATGTTCCTCATGGCTCTGTACTTCCAGTGAGGCTCACAGTGTATGACTGTTTTTGTAATAAACAATAGTATCATTACATTAATTACATTGCCTCGAAAACCCTAGGGAGTCACACATTCACAAAAAGAGTGAGATGTAAATCTGAAAAAAATAAGAAAAATGTACTTACTGTTTTTTCTTCCTTTAGATATACTATGATATGAATGTGATTTCCAGAGTTTTGATAACCTACCATCCTCAAAGACTGTAACTGTAATGGCATTGCTCAGTGTGTGCAGAGAAAAAAGAAATCAAGCTACAGACACTTTGAGTTAGGTAGAAAGAACTCTGCTATTCAAATTTAGAGAAGGCTTTCCCCATGTGTCTTACTTGGTCATGAAGCAGATCTGTACAAAAGTAGGAGGCAAGATTTAAGACACCTTAACCCTACAGATATTCATAACATTTTTTTCTGCACTGAAAGGAATCTTACGACATTTTCTTGTCTTTCTGCTTTGCAAATTCTCTAAAAATAACTTTTCTATAAACTTTTCAAACATATTTTGGCAGCATTCCTCTTTACTCTCAGAACAAGCATGATTTTGTTGACAGTATTTCCTGATATCAGAGTTGGCCATTTTAGTGTGCATTCAAATATATTTCATACAAAACAAAAATGTTGAATATACATTTAAATACATTAGCCAGTTTTCAAGTCTGAGGAGTAGAATTTGGCCCCAATTATCTTTTCTTATATTCAACTAATCTTATTTCATGAGCCTGTAAATTAAACAAAATAACAATATAAATATTATCAAGAAGTATCAGATAGAAAACCTTACAGAAACCCTACCCTCTGACACTACTGAGGAAGCGAGCCAGTTCAGTACAGAACATGAGCATGTATTCACTTGAATTATGAGCAGAATTCAAAAATTAGCTGTTTAAATTGCACTTAACAGTTTAAGATTGACTTTAGCCATTTAAAACTTGATGTCAAGTATAAGCTATACATCCTGGTTCTTTCTGCTGTAAACTGAGACATGTTCCATGAGGTAAAATTATCCCCTTTCTTGTAGATAATGATCTTAAAATGGAAGGAGTAAAGGTGCTTATCTCACTTCATTGACTAAAGACTACCTTAAACTAACTTAGAGATTACTATATTAAGATAAGATAAAATTAAAAGGACTATCTATGCATTTCTTGTAATGCTGTTCTTACCTAGAGTTAAAAATAAGGAGAGATTTGAAGGGCAGCAAAATATACTTCAGCAGGAATGTAGCCAGCAAAATGAAAAAGAAAAACAACACAAAATGGGATCTTGATAGTCAGAGACAATAGTGACTATGAACATTGAAAAAAAGCTGAGGGCCTAACTGTCTTCTTTGGTTCAGATTTTAATTCTAGGGTGTGTCATCAGGCTTCCTCAGTTCCCAAGTGTAAGAGTCCACAGCGTTATCTGTAGGACTGAAAGATTAAGTAAGGGAGCACTTAAGCAAGCTGAACATACACACACAAGTCCATGGGACCAGATGGGTTACATCCAAGGATGGTGAGGCAGCTGATCAATGTCAGCTAAGATTCCATTCTCCATAGTTTGAAATCCTGTAGCACCTGTGAAGAAAGAAGTTTGCCCATGACTAGAAACAAGCAAATGGTAGATCAAGAATTAAGATAATGAGGAGGGTAACTAAGGGATTTTTAACCCAAACTACATGCCTGGGAATAGTATGAAGCAAATTCTCCTCATTGCCATGACCAAGCAAATAGAGTGTCAGAAGGTGTTTTTGAACACCTGGCACAGATTTACCTAAGGCAAATCATACCTGACCAACCTCACTGACTTCTGTGATGAGATGACTGGCTCAGCAGGTGAGAGGGGAGAGCAGTGGGTATTGCTGGACTTTAAAAAGGTTAATCAAGATTATTCTCATAAACATTGCTGAAATATGAATTTATGGATAGATTACAAAGCTGGTTGAACCACTGAATCAAAGTAATGTGAACAGCAGTATGAAGTCCAGTTACTAGCAGCATCTCTCATGGGCTATCTAGGGCCAATGCTTTCTAACACAATTATTAATGGTCTGGACACCAGGAATGAATGCCCTTCAGGTCTGTAAATTATATCAAATTGGTGGGAGCAGCTGAGAATCACTGCAGGGCACAGCTGCTGCTAAGAGACCATAACAACCTGGAGAAATGGGCTGACAAAAACCGAATGAAGTTCAACCAAGGCAAATGCTGAGTCCTGTACCTCGCACAGGTTGGGCCCCATGCAACAGCACAAGCTGGGCCCTGCCCAGCTGGAAAATAGCTTTGCTAAAAAGAATCTGTGAGTAAACTATTTGGACTTGTATCCTCAGTGTGCTCTTCCAGCAGTGAAGGCCTCCTGCATCCAGGGCTCTGCAGGAGTCTGCTGAGCAGGATATACATGAACATACTGGGCTAAGACTGGAAGAGAACCACAGGAGGGTGGTTATTGGAGGGTAAAAAAAACCCACAAAGCCACTCGCATATTGGAGATCATCAGGGACAAGGCAAGAAGAAGCAAACAAGCATCGTAACAAGAGAAAATTTTAACAATTTACACAACATATGGTAGGCAAATATTGTAACTGCTAAGCAAGGAAATCAAACCTTTAGTGCCACTCAGGATATCTTCAGCTTCTCTACTTATGAGCTTTAAACATTGACCAAGTAAGGCCCGGAGCAACCTGATATAAGTCAGCCCAGCTTTGAGCTGGGGTTAGACTAGATGAGCTCTGGAGGTATCTTCCAATACAAATTACTGAATGATTCTAAATATTATTATTCACAGTTATTATTAATAAATATTAATAACTGATACATTAATAATTAATGTCTTCCTGAAGGAGGGCTCTCCTGGATGAAAACGTCTAATTACATTTAAAAAACATTATCAGTGAAAGGAATATGTTTTGCATAGTAATCTAAATAAAAAGCACAGCTTCACTCTCATTCATAACTCATGTCAGTTATTCATGCTTTCTCCTTCTGATCTGTAAAACATAAATACAAATCAGAACTAAAGACAGGGGCAAGACTTAAGAATTTAGTTCTTAATTGAGGTTCAGTGGAATATAGGTAGCAACACTATGCTACACTAAACTAAAGCAACACTAAAAGGATGTAGAAAATCTTACTTCAGCAGCTGCTTATCATTACATATATCTGGAAGTCTCTTTATTCTGATTCCATAGGTGTCTAAACTAAAATACAGTTGCATTCTCAGGTGGTAGGTTAATATCCCTTAAAATCTATCAAAATGCAAAGAGATAAAGTAAGATGTTCCCTACCCTAAGAGCAAACCGAACATACCGGAATAGTGTGAAGTGCAGCACAGAGCACAACTGGCACACTCGTTTTCACAATGGAACTTGTGATAGTGACCATAATTTCATTAAAACTCTGACCTAGGAACGAGGACACATGGCTCCCATTTTGTTTAACCCTTAGAAGACTCAAATCCATTTCTTTTGCCTCCAAAAATACTTAAAAGAGAGAGGGAAATTCTCTATCCACCCTTTGTGTTAATAATAAAAACTTGTTAACCAAGAACTTATAATATACACAGTGCCTTTGCTATGGTCACCACCTAAGGACAGAGAGATGTGGATTTCTGTGTGCTCCTACAGAATTTAGCATGTTTTTGAATAAAGAATCAGTTCTTTCTAAATACAATCAGTTCTGGGGGAATAGATACGAACTCAGCTCCCTAACTTCTAAGTGACTGCCCTAATTTCAGGACTACAAAATGCAAGACTAATAAAATGGAAGAAGGGAGAAAAAAAAGGGTGTTAAATAAATAGAAAAAATTATTTTCTTGAGATATGAGCCAAGAGTCATGTTGTCCTATGAAGGTGGTATGGTACTAGAACAGGTTTCCCAAAGTATCTGTGAATGACACATTCCTGAAAGTGTTCAAGGGCAGGCTGGATGGAGTTTTGAGAAACCTTGTCTAATGGAAGGTGTCCTTGAAGAGGGGTTGAAGTAGATGACCTTTAAGGTCCCTTCCAACTCTTAACCATTCCACAATTCTATCCAGTATAAAATTTTTATCTCAACTTATTCTGTTCTTTTTACTTCTTACATGTTTTTTCCAGCATATCTTGAGTTTTCTGATGACATTTCCAATAAAACATCAAATAATTAATTGCAAGAAATTAATCCAACTCAAAGAAACACCTGAATGGTGGACTAATAACATCTCAGTTTTGGTAGCTGGTGCTTAATGCCTGAAAATCATAGGGTGGAAAGCAAAGAGAGACAGAACATGTTTGGTTTGGACTCCAGCAACGCTGGATTACCCTGGAACTAAGATTTTGTCCTCCCCTTCTCACAGGCTGCTATGGCCTCAGTGATGCTAATCCATAAAACAACAATGCAAACGATGCCCTGCTGTGTTATAACTACACCAGACCACTCTAAGAGAACAGATACCCTAAGTAAAGCTCAAACAGCCCATCTTCCGCAGGCTGTAAACAACTCCTTAAATCAATAGCTGTGCCAGTGCAATATTACTGTCACCACATGCTTACAGTTTTTCCCGTCCAAGTAGGACATGTCATAAGTTTCATGCTGTATTTTCTGACAAGTTATTGTTTTATGTTAAACTTAGACTTCGAGTGACCTGACATTAACGATGTTTATCTACCACTTAGACTGCTAGATACTAAGACATGTTTCCCTCCTTCCTAGATCAGCCATGCCAGCCTCGATCCCCATTCTGTCACTCTGACTGGGAGCCACCACAAGCAGCAGCACAAAGATTTTTACAGGAGGTTGGGGGCTTGGAGCTTGTCTCTTGATGATAAAATTAGAGAGGAGAATTAAAGTGATTACACTCTAAAAATGACTTACTGGAAGTGACAGGTTTTTTTAACCTAAATATTTTTTAAGTACCAAATTTGTCACTCCTGTAAGTTATATGCTACTAACTGTAAAATTATTTTATTGCAGCAGTAAAAGAAATGAAGTACTCTTAGCGAATGCTTTTAGATAAATCAGGAACCTTGTATTCAATTCACATTTTATTTGCGTATAAGTTTCTTTTATTTTTGACTGAGCTGCTGCAGACCTCTGAATCATGAAAGGAAATGTATGTCTCCACAACACTGTCAGCCCCCTGTTAGCTTTCCTGAGCCAAAGCAAGCCACTGAGAAAGACAAAGTGAAAAACTAGGTAGTTACAGTTGCTGAGGTGGTCTAGTGATGATTTAGATGATGTGTCCAAAGGAGAAACACAGAAAGTATAATGCCATACAGGCTGCATGCTGTAAGTATTTCACACAACTCCGAATACCGCATGTGCCAGTAGGGACAAATCCTTCCTGTTATACCTCAAGGACCTCCTCTCTATTTAGATGCTTTGTTCTCTTTTTAAATTCCACTCCACTGCATTCTAGATGGGAGCCTCTTCTGCAAGATGCAGCAATGGCAAAGTAGATTCAGAAGAACAAGAAAGGCCGAGAGACATCCACCATAAAGAGCCTTATTTTTCACCAGCTTCAGCAGACCAGAAAGTTGTTTCCAATTATCCCTTAGACCTTGCTCTGGAATCTCAGGAGCAGGTGCTGTTTTACATAGCACTCCAATCACCAAATCCTCTTTTCAGTGCTTGGAAGATGCTATTTCTAGTGGCAGCACGATGATAGCTTCCTCCTGAAGCACCCACACCACAAATATTTCCCCATTAATCTTCCACTTAAAAAGAGGGCTACAGTGAAGAGTCTGTTGGGAGAAAAGGGGCACCTATAGGATTTGTCTATACTAAAACCTTTGTTATCTATGCCCAAGTTACCACATCTTTAGAAATATGTATTATTTAAGTGTAACCAAAATCCTAAGTCAGGACCTAAATTTGGTGTTGAGCCAGCAGCACCATGACTCTATTTGCAGGTGGTAGTGAGATGTCCTGCAGCTTTGTGCACGGCTGTAAATGAGCCCACATCAATTCTTCCCTAACTCAGTGTCTGAAGAAGTATCTGAGGACTAGGTATTTGAGTGAAGCTCAAAGTGAGTGAGCAAGCCATATTATTTCTTGAGTTAGCTAAGTTCAGTTATAAATTAAAATTTCAGAAAATCACCTAACTTGAAGTAAAAGGCTCTCTAAACTCAAGGTGAAGACCGAAGTCTGGAGGAGGCAGTGTCCCACATGGGTTCAGTACTTCACTGAAGAGAAATATTTGAGATAAAGCTAGGCATGACTTTGAAATTAAATTCATAATTATATGAAATAAACCATAGCCATTCTCTACATTCTGCTTTTCAAACATGGGAATTTAGTACCAAAAAACCCCAAAGCTTACTGATTTATTTCTGTATTAAAATTGAGTCTATATACATTGGTTATTAATAAAGTACAGCATTATGAAGCTGATATGAATTATATCTGTGCTAAGTACACTAGGATTTCATGGTTGTCAGTATACCACACTATAGCCTCTCAAAACTTCATCAGGCTTGAGGACTAAGTCTTCGGATATGCCTTTGTTCTTGCCTGACTATCTGTCCTAGTTCACTTACTGACAATTCATACATTATCAGGTGACAAAAAAAACCTCTTAAAAATCATATGACAGAAAGATCAAGTAATTGGTTGTGAATATGTATGACACATACGTAAAATAGATGATATTTCGTGTTGTTTAGATGTTACTACAAATGGGTACAAAAAAAATCACAAGGTCATGTTTTTCAACTTGTCCACTTCAGGTAAATATGGAAAACACAAAAATTTGATATATGCTCTGTCCTTTCAATGTGCAAACATCCACATGTACACATGACCTGAGCATCTGAAATTATGATAATTAGCACACAGTCAACTATTCAGAGTAAATTCTAGTACTTGTGCTCAGAAAGGTTTAAACTGGTGCCTGGCTTAGAAATGTAAACAAGTATTAGCTAAAAGAAAAAAAGTCTTTAAAGGAGCAACAGTGGCTGAAACTCCAACTTCAAATAATAGCTTTAAAACGTGGGTTTGAGACTAGAAAGTACTTTTTGGCTTGTATCCAATCAGTGCTGTGTAAATTTTGTTTTAAATTATAATATAACAGGAAATCTTTAAATCTGAATGAGAGATGCTAGTTTATAGCTGCATATAAAGTACCATATAGGGCAGGACACTACACAATGCAAGACATTCAAATAAAGATTTCAGATGTTATCAAAGCCCTATAGTATTAATTTAAAAGGAAACTAATTCTTCATAAAACAGATTTCTTCCTAGCAACATTTCAAAAACAAACTAAAACATTTGGAAATCTGGAATTTATAAGCAACTGCTTTCCTTTCTGCTTTTTTAAAATGTGTATGATAATCTTCATACTTGAAAGTATCAAACACAGAAAGTATTACATGCATTTATGTCTATGTGCAGTGGATAAGACACACCAGCCACAACTACCTCAAATACACTTATTTAACCTAGGCCTAAAAATGTTTTGTTTCATGTCCTTTGTTCCTTAATAGAAGATTCATACAGAGGAAAAAGTGAAGACAGGGACATCAACACCAAGAGCTTCCTTTCCAGTGTCTTCATAGATGCTGAGCAGCAACTGGAATCTTTATATTGTATTTTCATACCTGGAAGCACATAGTGGCTGGATGGGGAGGACATGAAGGAGGGGGAAGGTTGCCCTCTCCATCATATATATTTTAACTTACATTTAGAACCATTCATATTGTAAGCACAATCTAAGTAAAAAATGTAGAAAGTTATGATAAATGGAGAACAATCTAGCTTTAAAAGAATAATGTCAGTTGGAAATAACCAGGAAATTTTTAAGACTAAGCAGGCATCTTTTCCCCTCTGGTAACATGAAATGCCAGATCTTCAAATTATCCACATGCAGCTGGATATAACGCTGAGCTGTACCACACTCCCACAAACACTATGCACAACCCACTGCATACAACAAATTTACATGGACTCTGGAGATAAAAATCATCCAGTGAATCTCAGTTATCTGATTTCAAATTTACTGTCAAGAGGCAATAATTTGTCATTTCAGAACACAACGGGGAACAATGGTGTTCCTTATTGCGCAAAGACATCTCTTTACTTTAGATTATATCCAAATGCAGCTACTGCTTAAAGGTTTGGAGTCTGATCCTTTTTTCCATAGCACAATGACAAAAAAAGCTCAGAAGCCAAGGACAGGGAAAGAGCTGATTTAGCATTTTCCCATTCTAAAATCCTCTGTGAAGGGTTTTAAAGTGTGAAGAAGAAGTGAGAATAGGTATGTAACACGCACTAGAGCTGGTTCCATTATTAACTCTTCCTCTGCAATTTCAGGAAGGGTTAGAAAGCAATATGGAAGGGTGATGGTGAGGGAGAAGAATTTTTTTTTTTAATTCTTTGTTTGGTAACCTGATACAAGAAAGAAAAAATCATCCAGGATGACTCTGTCATGCAGAAGAAACTAATGATGGGAAAACTTAATATTTCGCATTGATTCTCAATTTTATTATTCATTTTTGATAGCAGCAGCAGAACCCTAGACAGTGGAGAGGGTGGGGGGGAAGAAAAAAAAAGAAAGAAAGGATTCTGCACATTCCTTAAAAAGAGACCATGAAACTCTTCCTGAACTTAAGAAACATTTCTAATGGTTTCCTTTATCCTTCTCTCCTGCCCTCAACTATTGTCCTTAAAAGTACTATTTCAGAAACTATTCCTTTCCCCTCTTCTTACTAACACTGCACATAATCAGTCTCAAATTTAAACCACACTACATACACAGACTTAACCAGGTTTGATGCCAATTCAAAAAACTTACATTTGGTCTCAAAAAGAAACTATACTTTCCTATTTCCAGCATAAAAAATTCATCCTGACAGTTCAGCTGTTAACACAGGCTGACATGGTGATTTCTTCTCCAAAGCATTTATCACATCAGTTTTCACTACACTCGAAATAATGCCATTAAAATAACAGACTTGTATGTCCAAACAGCATCAAATCCTTCCTTCCAATTGCCCCTTTATAAAATGGAATTGAGAGATCCCTGTCCAGGACTTCAAGACTCCACAATCCCAAGTAAACTCATACTTAAACCCCTTGTTTAATTGATGCCAGGTAGTTTTAAACCAGCATACCACCTTAAAGCTCACTTATTGGCATTATCTGTGTTCTATCCAGCAGCGTAACTAACAGTTTGATTAAAAACTAAACCCTGCTCCCACAAATACATTTAACTGCACAAACTACAAAATACCAAACAGACGCCTAAACAACTCGGCAGATCTTGGCCAAGATCTCTCAACAATTACTGCAAAAGGATTTATATCTTGTCTTAGATGAAGTTTCAACAGGAAAGCTCGATATTTTCTCCAATATCTTCTACATTATTAAACCCCACATGGTGGGAAAATGCCCAAAAAGATCATCAGAACACACACTTCCACATTTTCCTTAGTACTTGGCCAGGAAAATAGACACAGAACCTGTACCTTTAACTTGGACATCTAAGGATACTTCGAGATGCCTGCAAAGACTATCACACTTTTATAGAAAAAGCCATAAAACTCCTTGAAGATGGTGCCATTAAAAATTCTTAATCCCTGACCCAAGGCACACAGATTTATTTAAAGACCCCTCAACACAAACTTCTACTTGGAATTTAAGCAAGAAGCAGCTTACGTAAGTTAACATGTTAACAAGGTCCTTAGACACGTCTCATACCACAGCCCATAAACCAATACCAAAGCCATCTTTGAATTTTTAAAGTAATAGTTTTTGATACAAGCTTTTACCTACATCATTTGGAAAATAGTACTGCAGCTTCTTACACAGGGATTTGCGAACAGAATTGGGGTTTTGACATGCATCATTATTCTCTGAAATCTAGAGCAGTTCATTAACACACTCTCTAATTGGCATTTAGTAGACTGGGAGTACCCAGAAAACAAAGTACTCATATTTGTTAAAAAAATACAGTCATAGGGAAATGAGGAGGAAGAAAGAAGGGGTTGGGGGGAGCGAGAGAGGGAGAGAGATATCCAACAGCTGTTAATGCCTTATGTCCATTCAGTCACGGTCATTCTCACTCCCCTGCCATCCCAGCACAGAGCTGGAGAACAAAGTAATACTGGGTGCCTCATCCTTGGAACTGTTCAAGGCCAGGCTGGATGTGGCTTCAAGCAAACTGATCTAGTGGGAAAAAAATAAGCCCCTTCCAACCCAAATCATTCTGATTCCATAATTTAGTTCCAGTCCTTAAGGACCACCCTTATTTTTTATTACTCAGCTAATGCACCCTCTAGTTTTCTACTTGTAACTGAACACAGTCAACACACCATCACTGGAAATACACTTCAACCTTGTTAAAGTCATACATTTTCTTCTGCAACAAACTAGACGAGATGCACTTTTGAGACATAAAAAGAAAAAAAAAGAATAATATTTGGCTATGCCACATTACTACGCCACCAAACCGTAAGTACTTAACTTTGATTTCTCCTTTTTTATTAACAGAGGCACAAGCATAATCCTCCAGGCATAAATGCCAGGAAGGCAAGGCAATGAGAATAAATGTTTAATGCTGTTGAATGGGCATACCAACTGTAGTCCCTGCCTGCAGCCAAATATCACTACTATGAAAGCATTCTTCCAGTTATTACTACTAATAGTTGTTGCTGAGCAGGTATGTATATAGGAACCATAGTCTAAAAGGGGAGGAAGGTGTATGGGGGGAGGGGAGGAAAAAAAAAAGTGTGTAATAATTTTCTGTTACAGACCAGAGTTCTGCTGAAGAAATTTAATCCTTTTTCCAATATGGAAAGAAGCCAACTGTAAAGTTTACTGCATTTTCAGTATGTGAACTCCAGTAGCATTGATTGTAATAACTCCTTCTTCCTCCCTTAAAAAAAAAGAACCCCCACCCCTCAAATAGGCTACTTGGACAGATAAATCCTTCTCTCTATTTTCCCTCCCCCACAAGTTGTACCTTCAACACAGCCAGAACTTCCCCAGATCAGAGGACACTGTCAGTGCAGGCTGACCAATCTCAGAGGGTTTTTTCCTTTTTTTTTT
>VWYP01035056.1:627080-707557 GCA_013400435.1 Pycnonotus jocosus
TTTTTTTTTTTTTCCTTCAAGATACTCCGTGTTAACAGCTTGAGGGGGTTCAATCAGCACTGCTTTGATCTCGGCTGGAACTATAATTATTTAACATTGTTACAAGGATTTCTATAATCCATCCTACCATTAAATCCCTTTTACACCCTCATCTTCTGAAGGCTAATCTGCATCCGTACACTCAGTTTGTCTCTTCAGCTGGTTTCATCAGGCTCTGGCATTCTCCAACATCCAGAGTGATGGTTCTTTTTTTTCTAATGAAATAATTTTCTTTCAAATTGAAAAGCGCAAAAGGTCTTGTGCATTTGCTACCTTTTGATGAGATAGCTATATAAAACCAATATTATCCACTGTTTGCTCCAAACTTCCTCCCAATTTCATAAAATTCATTTTTTCTGTGCTGTTTTCACCGAATTGATGATATATACGTGTGTGTTATATACATAGCTGAGGGAAAAAAAAAAAAAATGAACCCAAGCAGATGCTCTTTGAAAATACAGCAGAGCCAAGAGCAGCAACAGTGTGCTAGTTCCTCCTGTACTCTCTTTGATAAATACTGTAGGAAATACTACAGCTAAATTTAGAAAGCCAGGTGAATAAAACTGGAGTGCTTGAAGAGAAAACAGAAATATTTTATAATAACAATGCATGAAAAACACACCACATGGAAAAAGGACTTTAATAGAATCAAAGGAAATAAATGGTAGAAAGAAAATGAATACAGAGCAGAGTGAAATTAAGGACATGAACAAGAATATAAAAGGAGATGATCAGAAATTACAAATTATCAAAAAGGAACAGGAACAACAAAATGCTTTCCTTTTCATTTTGGAAAAAAAAATTAAAAAGGAAAATTACATTTCTTCACCCCATGTATGAGTACATTGGAGAAACTGCTTCTTTGCTGCACACATTTTTTGTTAATTGATTTTGAGTAGCTAACATGTACAGACTTTTGCTCCACTAAGCACTGCTGGACTTCACCTCAACAGCTCCTGTGCTGTGACTGTCTGTGTGGATGAAGGAAGGGGAGCACAAGTGCAGGCAGAGAGGTGGGGATGGCAAATAAAACAGGGAACCATCACCAGGCCACCATCACAAGAGAGAAGCACATGTAAGATGAGGTGCTACAGTTTTCATATGCAGTAAATGTATTCAGTTAAATAATCTCATGCCTTCTTCCTCAACAATGCACAGCCATAAGGCAAATCAAACCCAATATATATGGACTTGTTTTATTACTACAAATATTGCATAAGAAAGGCAAAAGTTAAAGAGTGGGAAGTGTCTGCAAAGAAAAATAGAGGAAAAAAAGTTGATAAAAATACAAACAGGATGCACCACAGTTAAGTAACTGGCACTGAGATAGTAAGAGATTTAAAAGGGTATTTTTTTTTTATTCCCCCGAACTGCCAAGATGTATTCTAGTTTATCAGCTGATGCTTGAAAAATCATAATTCTAAAATATTGTTTGCTAAATAATTAAAATAATAGGCAGTAGATACAACCAATCTTCAGAAGGAGAAACTAAGAGCCACTGATGCTTCACACAGGTATTTCAGAATATCGCTTCAGTCGTACTTATGGTATTTTTTATTTAAAGAAACAAACTGTAAAAGACAAACAACCCCCACAAGTAGTTTCTTTAAAAAAAGATTTGTCCTTAGGAATATTCTGGACATTATGTATCACAATCCTTTTCAATCTCCGCACGACATTTAAGTACCTTCTTCTCTCAATACTTTATATTGCTATATTTCCTATATACATTTACAGCAAAATATACACAGTTATAGTAAAACCATACCACTAGAAAATAAAACATGTTCAGGACTCTTGTGCATTATGACTGTATCCACAGATATAATCAGAGCCACAAAACATGATGAGGTTCTTAAATTTTAAAATAAATAAGAAACCCATTGCAGAACCTAAACAAATTTTCCATTAAAAAATACCATGTTATGTTAGACCTTACTATCCCACTGAAAATAAAGTAACTATGAAATGAATACCAGCCTCAAGATTTAGGTCCTGCTTCTCAAAGGAAAAGAAAACTATTTACTCAAAGAAACATATACAAGTCAAAACATCTTAAGTATTTTAGTAAAAAACTGTTTCAAAATAGTAAGTTAAAAAATCAAGCAAATCTGTGAAACAATATTCTGTAATTAACAGAAACTGAAGCAGCTACAATTTGAAGTCCATTGTATTCAGAATTCTTGCTACTGAAGTAATTTAGTCCACCTTTAAGGCCTTTTACAATTCCAGAGTAGAAAGGGGTCTTTAGCACTGCTTTGATTTGCATCCTTATTAATTTATGCAGGCTGGCAGTTTGCTGAGTACACGGAAAGTACCGTGATAAAGGCAGCTCCATCCTGGAGGAGCTTCTGAGCCAGGGCCACAGTCCTACAAACACATCTGTGCTTAACTTCATGCATGTGGGTAGCTCACACACATTAAAATAGAAGTTTTTAAATATTTTTCAAGATAGGAGCCTAGAAGACCAGAAGTGTTTTTCTGAAAGTATTTTTTTTTCTTACTACCTGTAGAGAAAAAAATAAAGTAAGACTTCCTGATTCTATTTTCAAATGCTAAGTTAGTCTGGACAGACAGATTTACGTATGGATTTCTTGCATTCTCCTGTTAAGTTTTCTTCATGGAGACCTAAAATATTTTCAGGTGCCCAAAAGTGTACTTGTTCTTCTCCCCCTTTAATAACAAAGTGCAGGCAGATGAACACTCCCCTGGTGACTGTGCCTAACAGTCTTTCTCTTAAAGAGTACATTTGGGAGTCTTGTGCAAATTATATATGTATTCATACATTAACTAGCCATTAACAGACTAGGTATTAACACCATTGTCATCAGTGTGTACTCTTCTATTTACTTCAACAGGACCAGAAATTTTAATTATACCTTTGAGATCCTTAAATTTAAAGACCAAGTTTGACTAGCTTGACATAAAAAAATAAATTTCTGCCCCCTGTTAAATTTTAAGAAAGCATAAATAATTGCTGATTTTGGACATACAGCTGTCAGAATCCACAACACTTCTTACTTCATTTCTGGAGAGAAGACACTGTTAAATTTAGTGATATTTGGCAGCAAATAGATACTCTGCAAATAGTCCCCTGACATCCATAGGGCATCAGAGAGTGATGAGTACTTCAGCTGGAGATGGCCATGTTGGGTTACAGCAGCCAGCTTCAGTATTTTTTGTATTCTTTATTTATGCATACATACTGCTTAATATAGATAAAGCAAAGCTCTGAGTGCTGGTGAGCAAAATAGCGTTGTATTTCACAGTTATGATGTCATCAAAGGACTTTATTTCATGGCTTTAACATCTTTGCAAATATATACATAAAGTGGTATCCCCAAGGATCCCCACTTGCCAGGGCTGCCTGAGGTTCACCAAGGTGGACCTCCTTAAATTCCATTTAATGTACATTAACATTTGAATATCAAGGAAGTCTAAATAGCCTGAGAGTAGAAAAGGTATTCTCAGTTTCACACGCTGTAGAATACTTGCCATATTACATGGATTTTTCTATATATTATGTGCTGTGTTATCTTCAATTCACTCTTTTTTAAATTTCAACACACTATATTACTTTTACACATTTATCTGTGCATACATGCTTTATACATTATATGTAATTACAAAATTACAACTCAAGTGAATCTCATATAATACATAAACTATCTATGACACAGTCTCAGAATTTCAGATCTTAAAAATAGAATTTGATTACTTTATTCACTCTAAACCAGTATCATTGTAATATCAGCCTTAAGCAATATGGGCTGCTAAAATCATTTGGTTCCATTTTTCCAAAAAGGAAAACTGATAGGATTATTTTCGTGATAAATTAATTTTACCATGTAATTGCAATTACGACTTCTAATTAATGAATGGTTTCAGCCTCACTAACTAGGTCAGCATTTTTCTTTTAAAAATATATCATTTTTTCTCTTTAGATAAGTATCATGATATGTCCAAGCTTTGGGAAACACACTGCATTTTTACAGGGCAATGATCCTAGAAGCTGAGAAATGGTGAAACTACTGTGATGTGCTTACCAAAAAAATTCAAGCCATTTTTTGTCTTTTATGAGAAAATTTAAAAAGCAAGCAGATGGCAAGAGGCTTTTTAACAGGAAAGATCAGTTTCTTGTACTATTGGAGTATTTAATTTCTTGACTAAGCTTCCCAGTATACAGAACACTGAACAATGTGAGACCAATGAATCAGTTGAGCAACTTATCTATTACATCATGGTTGTCAATACACATATGCCACTGCAGGATATATTGACAAGAGGCAGAATCCAAGGGGATTGAATTTTTGGTAATCAGATGCATTCGAATAGAAATGCATAAAAGAAACCTGAAGCTTACTTTGTGCATCATGTAGAAAGGACTCCAACACTCCTGACTGGCCATTGCTTTGCAGGTAACACACGTAAAGGTATCAGAGCAATATGTAAGGACACTTCTTCAGGGTCCCCTGAAGATGTCTTCTGGCACATTTAAACCATTTTAAGCCCTACCTCCCTGTCAACTACCTTATCACACCATTCTGAAATGACTCACACACTGTGGCATGATGCAATAGAAAAAAAAAAATTAAGTAAGTTGCAACTATTAAAATAATGACTAAGAGGACAAGATAAGAGAAAATAGTTTCCTTGGAAGACACTCAAAATTTGATGGCTAAACTGTTACAGATATAGTAATTAAATTAAATTATAGCTCTTATCAGAACGCAACACACCAAAATATCTGTTGTTTCATTGCAGTTTGTTTTTTTTTTCTTTATTGGCTGCTAGAAATAGTCACATGTTTAGAGAGCACCCCCTAAAGAAAAGTTCCATGGAAATTTGATATCCAATACAAAACTTTCAAAAATAGTCAGTACCAAATGCTGAGCAGCTCTGTAATTGGAGAAATTGGTTTTTTTCCCTTATAATAAGTAAATAAAAATAATAAAGTAGAAATCACTACAGTAAAAGTATTAAATAAATAAATTTTAGTATTATATATATTTTATCATATAGCAAATTATATTAAGCATTTCCAGTGTTGCATTACACAGGCCCTGAAAATTGGTACTGTGGTCAACTCAAGAAAACTCTGACTGGATGCATATAATGAGTGCTTTCCAAACAATCTTATTTTATTTTTTATGAAAACTAGTATCTATTTATATATGCAAGCCAAAGATTTACAAACTGATTAGTAATTTTGGCACCACACTATAAGAATCAAAGTTCAGATAATTTAACAAAGAGGTTTTTTCATACAATGATGTAATTTGAAATTCAGTCTCCTGGGCTGAACCACCCAGCCCAAAATGCATACACAAGACACTCTGGAACAGTATGTTCCTAGTGTATACATTATATTATCTTTCTAAATTATCAAAAATAGTCCATCATTGTGGGTTTATGCTGACGAAGCATCCTTTAAATCAACGCAATTATGCTGCCATAAAGTCCAAGCAGCAAAGACCAGAAGAAGCCCACCCCATGTATTTCTCCACAATAAAATATGATTTTTACAGCTTTATCTCCAATCTTCTAAATGTATCAGACAACATTGTTTTATCAAATAAATAAGGCAATGTGTAATCCTGGAATACTCACTTCAAAGTCACATAAAATATTGTGAAGCTTTTCTACCTGTAATCCTCAAAAACATGTTATGAAGTCAACTGTTCAAGGTTTTCACCTTGAATACGTAGCTTAAAAGTCCTGAGACACAAAGAGGAGCGAAGAGAAAGAGTAAGCTATGATGGGACAATTTGATTGACTTTTTCTGGAACATAACATAAAAGATGCAATGTATACGCTGGACTGGCTGCCCACACTACCAAAACAGGCATATGCAAGCATCTTTCCCATTAATATAATTTAATATGCTATAGATTAAAAATAGTTTTTGGAATCAACTATGATAATTAAAGAGCACATCCAGAACACGGAAATCTTAGTTGGGGGAGGGGGGGTAGGAACAAAATGTCCTCTACACAGCTATTTTAGAATGTCTAAGGTAATCAGCTGACCACAGGAAAAACTAAGAGTTACAGCTTTCCAAACACAGCTTTGATCATTATTCTGCCTACCCAAAGATCCTACTAGTTTTTACCCTGGACCACACTTCTGAATATTTGATTCTGGGGTTTCTCAGATTCTATTAGAACATACTTAAAGAACTACACATTCTGTAAGTAGAGCAAAATGAGGTCTGATGCTATTAAAACAGCCACTCTTACTTTCACCATGTTGATGAACAAGTGCTGAGTGACTGCATAAAAGAGTTTGCTGCAGCATTTCCGTATGACAATCACTAATGCACTATATGATGACCACTTTGCACTAATGCAAAGACCATTTGCACATTTTTCTGAAGCCTAAATCAAGGAGAAAAAATAGTATCTATTGTTCATTTCATATCCTCCTTTTGAGAATGCAATGGTAAGGCACCCTAAAAATGAAATGTGGCAATTAAACCTAAACACAAATCTGTGCTAAGCTGGTCTCACTGAGCTAAACACAGAAAATCAAGGTCACAGTTGAGAAAGGACTTCACCTTTCATTCCATGACCATAACATCCAGTTTCCTTTTCTCACTCTGAACCATCTTGAACTGTGTAATTTTGAGAATAACTACAGCCTCACGCATCACATTAAATTTCTTACTCTCAGCAAAAGTTAGTTCTTTTGAAATGAGGTACAATGGTTCTTGGTGATAATTTTTTTGTTGTTTTATTTATATTCAAACTTTTATCTTATGGTGTCTCAAGAGAAAGTAAATAAAGTGGCTTTTGAAAGTTTGGAAGGACACTGTACTTTGAAAATCAAAATATTCTCTTCAATGAACTGCTGAATACAGAATTCATCACTGAAATCTGCCAATTTAATAAATAAAGTCACTAGCATCTCTCAGTAGGCATTTGTATCCAACTACTGGACTACATCTTAAGTGCATTAAATAATGTTGTGCTTCACATATGGCTCAATATATGAACACATCCATTCTTCAATTGTTTGAGCCAGTGTTGTCATGCAATATTCTTATTGAAATCACTTTAACTGAATTAACAGGAAAAACACAACAAAGAACAAAATACTTGCGGATTGATTTACATGCTCCTCTTGATTCTCACTCAATCTGCTTCCCAGTCCTGTGCATCTACCAGGGTGTAATATTGCCTTTATGGCCAAACTACAGTGGAGACAGCTGAAAAGTGCAAAGCTTTCTGCCAGCCTCTGCACATCCCTTGGTGCATGAAACTACAAGAAACAATGTATTGTAATGCAGATGTTAATTGATTCCCTGCAGAATTTCACAGACTAGGAGTCCTTCACTGTGTGACCTACAGGGATTTGTACTTCACATAATATCCACTATATAGCGTATCATGTCCAAAGTGAAGTACATAGCAAATCTGATGATTCTTCCCTTGCACACGCTTTTCCCTGCTATCAACTTTTTTCAGAGAACAAGAAGTCTTTTGTGCTTGAAACATAAATGCCAATCAAAATAGAATGCATTTCAAACACATATCACCTTTCATTTGAAGTTCAATGACTTTTACAAGTCAGGCCAACGTTGGATGTTGGATGTACAAAAAGATTTAGGAAGATACCGGATCATTTTCAAGCCTACCTAGTTGTCCTAGTTTTGGCCAAGGTCAAGGATAATTCTGCAGTCTGGAGCAGTGTGTGTGTCCATGTTGTTATTCTATACCATGAACATCATTGCTGGGGGGTGGAAGGGATCCTCACTTCCAAGAAGGAGGGGTGTGGCTTATGGTTGAGAAGAAAAGGTGGCACACGGAGGTTGTGCCAGCATTTTGCTCTTTGTCTCAGGGTTGTGCTGCATTGATGAGCATCTTCCATGTAAAACACCTTCTCTGACATGCACAGTTGTTATTAGGATTGTTGCTGGAACTGTTCATTTTTTTATCCCATTGCTGTTTCTACTCGTTTTTACCCAACCCATAACCTCTGCCTTTTGTATCTCCCACTGGAGGGGGGGAAAAGTGAGCATTGGGGAGGAAGGGGCACTAAATTAGGGACTGTCACTTCTAAACCACGATCCTAATCCAGAAACTTGTCCACCTGAAGATCAAGATGGTCGCTAAAGAACAATTTACACCTAACACACTGAAAATCAAAAACCTTGTCATGTCAAATAAATATTTTACAAATGTGTAAATAAAGAATCAGAAATATTAAATGAATGGAATGCCATTAAAAAAACCACCAAACAACTAATAGATTTGAAGGTTCTAGGTAATTTCACTTTTTTGAAGCATTTTGACTTGGATAAAAATGAAGTTTTGTGTATGAAAATATACTAAAAGGCTAAATGTTTAAATAAAATTGAGGTTACTCCATGTGAAATGTATATACAAGAAGATGTTACTTCTAAACTAGGCTAATTTCTATAGCAACTGATTTTGAAATTAAATTTAAATTCACATGCTACAGAAGTCACTACAGCCAGTGACATCATAACAAGAAATACGTCTTAGTTTTCAAAATTTACTACTGTTTGTTTTTATGAATTTAGAGTAATTATTTTACATCTTAATTTTTTTTCTTAAAGCTTTGGTGACCACTATTTCTGGCTAAAGAGTAGAATTTCATTTTGTCAGGTGTGAGCATGAGTGAAATTTCTCCCCATCTATTACACATGCTCAGTGTAGGTGATGCAACAGCCTCTTTCATAGAAAAGTCAAAACTGCTCATGGGAAAGATGACAGCAAAGGTTTGCCTGCTACTTCCATGTGAATTCACCCAGCCAGTCTCACATTCTCATCCTTCAGGCCCATATAGGGAACAGTCCACCAGCAGTATCAACTGCCTTGAACAACAGAGCCTCTGTACTAAGTATGACAGACATAAAAGCTTCATTACATGTGGCAGAGAACAGCTCTGGAGGGCATGGAGGTCAAGTACAGACAGCCACCTTTACTTGCTGGGAGGCTTCCTCAGCCTTTAATCAGGTGTCAACACACAAACTACCTCTGGAGAATGTTCTCAGCAATGCTTCAGCTTCTGCGCCTTGGGATCTACTTGGGAAGAGTGCCTGCTGGCCTCAACCAAAATCATGACAGGGACCATTTTATTTACCATTCCAGTTCTGTCATTACTGAATATAGGAGTAGCATATTTTTTCTGCCACTTCTTAGACTGCATCTTCTCATTATGAAGCAAAGACTCTCATCATGTAAGAAGACAGAGGTGAGACCCAGAGAAAGGTCTGCAAGAGGAAGCAGCTGCTACAGAATAATTCATCAATGCCAGCTGGTCACAGCAAGATTGACATCCTGGTGCTCCTATAAATGGTGCCAGGTTGCACACTAAAAATTATTTTTTAAATACCATATATTTAAATACCAGTTCTTACAAACATTTCATGATCTAAGAAACTCAGCTTTTGTTACAAAAAATGGGGCAGCAGGGCAAACCTCAAGAGTTCCCGTTTTTAGAAGACATTTGGCAGTGAGTCTAAATTATGTCTAAGTTACAGACTAACTAAGCAATAACTACATCATAAAGGTTAAACAAGTTGAATATAGTGCAAGCACATTTCAGTAACACTGATATTAGTCAATTAGACCTAAAATGAAATGATGCAGAGGTCTGCAGATAGCGTTTCAGGTAAGCAACACAAATAGAGGCTACGCATGAAAAAGAACTGGGAAGACTACAGTCTCTGAAGACTTGGATAAATTCTGTAAGACTGATAATTATTTAAAATCTTGCATTTAATGTACAGGTGTGGGAACTGCTTAAAATGGCTCCAGTACCATAATTCAAACCACAAGACAGCAGTCTACGAGCATTTGCACCTCCCTTAACAGAATTCAAGTGTCAAAACAAGACTTGCATTGCAAAGGTTAACTTGATGGCTCTTAGAGCCTTATTTTTGTTACTCTATGTCCAAATGGCCTCCTCCTAGCTCCAAATTGTTGATGGAAACCAGATCAAGCTCCACAGAAATCCTTCCCTGCTTCAGCAAGGTTCCCTCCCAACCCCTGGAGCCTGAGAGCCCAGCTCTCTGCTTTTAATCCAATATCCACTTCACTACAGAAGATTTATTTAGCCTGCCTCTTGTTTCATTAAGGGTTCCAAAAGTCTGTGGTGATTTTTGACACTTTGTTATAATGTTTCTGTGACCCCCCCCACCCCCTCCTCACATACCACACCACCCAGCCTCATTTTCATATGGATACAAAGCATCGGGATAAAATGATGGTTCATTATAGTGGTACAGAGCTCTTATCTTCATCCGGCAAGAGTCATTTCCTTCCAAAGATTGAAATGCAAATGTGAAAATTAATGATAACTGCATTATCTGATAGCAGAGATAATACCGATTCACTGTCAGAGTAACACACAGTCGTTCTATGATTTCCTCTGCTTCTTCACAATATTCTTCTAACTGTCAGACTATATCTATGGTTAACTATGTTTCATGGATTTTTGTTAATTTACATCAAATAGCATTTCCAAGATCTTAAATCTACCACATTTCCCCAGTCAAAAAGGAAACAAAATCAGGACAGTAATCTCCAAGTCCTTCTTAGGACTGGTTTAAAAAGAAAGAAAGAAAAATGAAAAAGAAGTAAAAGGGCGGGGGGGAAGGGGGAAAGCTATCATTAATGTCTATTTCCATCTTGCAGTGGTCTACCAACCACTCTATATTATACAGCTTTGCTTTGTAACACAAACTTTTTATAGTATTACTAAATAATGCAGAGTAAACCCAACAATCAATACATATTTGCAGTGATTCTTATAAATGGCTACAGGAAATCTATACAGAAAAGCTTTTCAAACAACCATTTATAGCAAGTAAAAACATGAATCTGGCATGCCCAATGTTCACGACAATTTTCTGATCTACAACTCCCTAAAGCAATACACCAGAATTCACCTGAAAGCCTGTTTCTATTTTTATTGAATATTAACAGCAGCGTAGCTCAATGTAACATCATTTTGAATTGCTATTTAATTTCCAGTGTACTACTTTTCTTAAAGTTTCTGATACATTTTAAGAAAAACACTAACCAGTAGGAGTAATTAAAAGAAACTATAATGTGCTATATTTAACCTTAATACTTATTTATCCTTAATACTTTTTTCAACAGTTCTCTGATACATGTGTTTGGGTGATGAGTGTGCTGAAATGAGTAACATGAGCTGCAACTTCATTTCAATTTACTACTGCCAATAGCAGAAGTCCTGTCGATTTACTGGAGGCAGAATTTTACACATGGAAAACTTTCCCTTTATGTGGAGATGAAGGCAAACAATAAACAAAAAATCACCATGAACTGCCAATAAGAGTTTTAGGTCTTATTTTACACTGCGTGATGGGTTTTTAATTTTGGGTTCTTTTTTTCATTTTGGATATGTGAAAAAATCACATTTTCTCACTTTCTAAACAGAATTCAGGTACAATTTAAAAGGACTTCTGAGACTGACTTTCAAGCTATCCAACTGACAAAATCAGCACATTCTATCAGAAAGCCATACAACCTTATGACTACAAAAGTAAGAGCTCTCATAAGGAATAAGGACAATCTAGTGTAGTGCACATAAATTAAGAAGAGATCCAATTCTTCCTTAGAACCAAGCCTTTTCTGAATGCCAATAATTTCACCTTTGGAAATGCTCTATATATTTAGTTCCTCAACTGGTAGCAATGTTTCTCTGTCTTAAAAGCCAGATACAACTTCACTGATGGCTGAAACACTCATTGTTTGTTGGAACTGCAGGAAGAAACTCAAAAGAATGGAGCACACAGGATGGTGCAATGAATTTGGAAAAACTTTTGGCTTAGTCAGTACTAGAAAATTTTGTCCAATCTGTCAACAGGGAAAAAAACATTCCCTTGCAAATTACAGAATAGGTATATGTTGTCTTCAAATCTATTGTTTTATTTTATCACTACAGAGTAATTGAGAAGTACAGAACAGAGAAAAGAACAAGAAGTTATCATTGTTAACATAGTTTTAGTAAACAGTTACTGAAGAAATAAAAATTGGGAATTGCTTACAGGAGGCCTGCTTTTATTTATTCATTATAAATGCACCCAAATAGTACAATATTTATAAAATATTTATGAAAGCCATAGATAGTATACTCATTTATTAATTTCATTGTAGTTACAAGGAACTATCATGGTTAGTCAGTTAATTACTGCCCCAGTGAAATCTACCTCAATTTAAAAGTCCAGTGTTTGCCACAGAACTTGATCATGTTCTTTAGGAAAGTACCTCATCCTGAATGCAAATATTTCTAATGACAGATAAGTGACTTTTCATAAAATGTTTCAATAATGACTTTTTAAGCACTAAAATCCATTCTTTGTGTCTGAAACTGTGGAGCTTCAACATCCATTTAATCTTCTGACACTTTGCTAGAAAGAGGTGCCCATTGTTATCAGATTTTCACTCTGAATTTAAAGTAGTTTGCAATCAGATTGCCCTTTAATATAACTTTAATATATCTTTGGTAAAATAAATAGGGAAAGAACCTGGAGTTTTCCATAATACCAGTCTTTTAAACTTTCTAGTGGCTTTTCTCTAAACTTATTACAAATTTTAACATCATTCCTGAAATGTGACCACAGGACACAGAACCCTGTTTCAGCATCAAACAAGACTGCTGACCAGACAAGCAAAGTAATCTGAGAAGCCAAACATATCCTTTAACCATAACCCTCTCTTTTGGGCTTTTTGAGCTCAAACTCAGTTCACTAAATCTCAAGACTTTTTCAGAGACCCTGCTTTCTGATGCTTCTACAGGTCTTTTACAACTGTAACAATTCTATGAAAATATTTATTCACCTTCTCATAAGCCCATAACTTTATATTTAATTACTCTGAAACTGAAATATTTCTGCAGCTAACATGGCAAATTATTCAGGTCTGCCAACAGCAATATCGACCCATTATTCAGCGTAATTTAAAATTTTAAACATATTGCAAATAACTTCCAGTTACTCACACGCCCAGGGGTCATCACTTGTCGCAATTTGGACACCCAGGCACCAGTTGTTCCTCATGCCACAAAATGATGAGGCAGGGACAGGACCGAGGTCAGCAGGGAATGTTCTGTTTACTTCAAAATCCAACTCCATTATATACAACTGTACAGAACTGATCAATTATTGGTCAAGGGTGTCATCACCCCATCAGTCACATTGGTGAACATCACCATCACTCAAAAGGCTCCTCCTTGAGGAGATGAATGTGTAAATATCTCCTTGTTTACATCAAAAGTGTGAGAACTCTGCTTAGAGTTCTATAAACATCAGAAGGCAATTTTAAAACATGTAGAAGCAAGGGAGACAATAACTAAATATACTTTAGCTCACATTACATATTATGTTGGTTTTACAAGACATATTTTTTCTAAGCCTATACATATGGGCATTCTTACTAACCTCCTCTTAATAAAAGCATCATACAGTACTTATCCCTTTATTTCCAGTGGGACCACTGCCACCTGGACAGGTCTGTCACTACTCACACCAACTTTTACTGGTTTTGAACACATTTGAGAAATCATGTCAAAACGTTTTTTGGAACTGAAATTGCTCACTAAAGCTGGGTCATCTAGCTCCTAAAAAAGTTAAATTTAAACAATCAGACTGCTTAAATTAGCTAGTACAGAAATACAATCATCATATACAGTCAAATAGGCATTCCAGCACAAATATGTTAAGCAGACTAGAAATAATTACCTTTTTACCTGTCCTAACTATTGAGTAATGAATTTAATAGATCAATACCAATTTTATAACTATTTTTTCTTACCACATTTTAAAATGTCATCTTACTGTTATTAATGAAGCTACTGATAGATTTTTAGGGGGTTTTTTTCCCTTTCCTTTTTTTTTCCTTTTAGCTTTGTATTATAGTCCCTAGCATCTGGTTACATCCACTTGAATTTTTCTGTTTGCTTGTTTGGGTGTTTTTTGGTTATCTCCTAGGTAATATCAACATTGCCAAATTCATTATAGCTTTTGGAAAGTCTAAAAATTGTTCTTAAGTCATAATTCATACATCTGATTCAAACCTTTTCTCCTTTTTGATACAGTTTAAATTTGCTGTCTCTTTTAATGACAAGTATGGTAGACTGAACTTGTATCTACCACTGCAAGCATGACCACTGGATAATGATAAACAAGTATTCATTTCCAAATCTGTAAATAATTTATCTTGCAAGATGCCACAGAATATATAATTTCTTTATATTTGGCTTAACAATATTTTACTTGAGGCGCCCAGTATCTAAAATTTTCAGAGATTTTAAGGAAGTCCTGCTATGGAAGCGTGAAACATATGTTCTCTAGAAACCAGAATGATCCTATTCTCTAATATGATGGGTGATATGTAGAAGCCATGTAGGAGATCTTCCTGTTTGTTATGTCTTAAAGCACTGCCCTAACATGCACTGTCATCCTAACAATAATACAAAGCTACAGAACTATGTAACTCCATGTACCAAGGCAAACAGCAGACATACTGCCATAAAATTACCTCTGCTTCCACATTTAAAAACTAAGTGTTTTTACATAAAATGAATTTAAACCCAGTCTTGCTGTTCTTGCTTTCTATTCCTTGGATTTTTGCTGTTGACTAGAAGAGAAAAAGGATCAGGCCCTTCACTGTGTGCTCATATACAGTCTATTGACCTAAGTTTCCATTATTTCAGAGCAGTTTCACTGAACATGAATTTTTAAAAATTGAAGATAAGAACAGTGGAAACTGAGGGCAGTTGAAAAACATTCAGGTAACCCTCAAAGTGGCTACACAGAATAGGCAGTATCTCTGAAATTCCTTGATGGTCAGTGAAGGTCACAAGACTGATCTGAAATATTGCTTCAGTAGAAACTCTTTGAAGCTACAGCACACTTAACTTTAGATTTTTGTTCACAAAAATATTCTAATTATGAAGACTTAATGCATGTGAGCCACTTAACAATGCAATTTTTCAAACAAAATAAAACTCTAATTAATGTCAGAAACCTAATTTTTCAGTTCCTGGCAAGTACTGGCTCTGAAAGTCACAATATGTTCCCTTAGTGCTAAAAAAAGACATAAAATATTAAAATACCAAAACAGCTCTACTATTTATATAAATTCCTGAGTTGTCACAGTTCACATTATCAGTTGACAGCAACTTGTATCAGGCAGAACACAGTTGTTGGATTCTGAGAGGCTCCACCTCTCAGAGATGGAACCTTCCTTACCAGAGAAGGTAAGGAGACCAGAGACAGCTCAGATAACAAAAAATGTACCATCATCTGCCCTTTGAGGCTGTGCCTCTACTGACAGCTGGTAAATTTGTTAAATCAAAGTTTTCGATGGCTCTGTTTGCGTTGCGCTAAAATATGTTCCCAAACAAGCAGAATATTTCATGCTTTGCTGTTTTGTTTTTTTTTCCAAAAAACTGAAAGACGTTATTTTTGTACTGCATGGTTGAAAATGATCTTCTGTTGATTGCTTCTTTTTCCATGTCAATAGTAACCAACTCCATTTCATATGTGATGGAGAGTATGGGATGTGGTATAGATCCATTCCTTTTTTCATATGTATTATACCCTTGTAAAGAATCAATACTTAAATAAGATATAGATGGTGATACTGGTGGTCATCAGTTTTCAGAAGTCAAAAGAAATTTTCCAATGTTCAGCTTTGATTTCCATCTTATCCCATGTCAAAGTTATCAATAAATTACAAGAAATACACTCATCCTACTGTTTAACTGAATTTTTCCCAACAAAATGAAAAGATCTCCTTTTACTCCACATTGTCAAAAAGATCTCAGAAACTTCTAAATAAGGTAGCACATATAAAAAGCAGAAACAAGCCCACAAAATGCACATTCAAGTATGCTGTAATACACTAAAAAAATACACTAAAAATGCAACAAAAAAATTACAAATTTCAGATAGACTTTATTTATAATGAAATTTAAAACAAGTCATATGGTAAAATACTGAGAGCCTTTAAATCTGCTATACAGCTAGAAAAGGCCATTGTGCCACATCCACATATATATTTTGCATTATTTTACACATATAGTAGCATAATACTAAACCTTGTTTTCATATAATACCATAGTGTTTTATATAGAATATCAAGTTCTTTGTGTATTATCATGAAAAATATTTTAAATGATATCATAATAATTAGATATACTATGTCTTCCTTTTTGTTTGCATTGTATTTTCCAGCTACTGGTTTCAGAAAATTGCCATTAGTTTTGTTCTTCTCTTCATGAAGAGCACACAGTAATTTGCAAAATCAAGCAAGGATGAAAATATGATTGAAATGTAGGAATTTTCCTAATGAAATATTATTATTGCATTATAAATCATTGATAGAATGGTTCTGGAACACTCTTCTGATGTGCTCATCCTTTTGAGGGAAAATTTCCATGCAAGATACAGCTATTGCTAGAGCATGTTTGGCTTCAGATGCACATTTTGCAACAGTTTTATTAAATTATGGTCAATATAATGGATTTTTAAGGCCTATTCCCAAGTCCATGCCCATGAAAACATTGCATTCAACTGCAGAATTGCCTAATTGAGAAATACAATTTACCCCTTTGCCTCTAGGTATTTTTACAGTACCAGAGAGATTTTACATATTTATATTGAACAGATACTTGAAAGTATTGCCATATTACCATTACATCTTAGCAATGTTATGCTTGCACCATCTTCACTTACATAGCAGAAAACGTTACCTTGAATTACTGTTTTAATGTGAAGTTCTAACGCTTCATTGACTGCAGTCTGAGTTTCTCTTTCCACTGAAATCAATGACCTGGTGCGCTAAATCATTTCTGTCAGGCTCAAACAGGTAAAAAAAGCTCCTCAAAAATGTTAGTAGACATCACATTTATTTGTTAAGCTAAACATGTTGCTAAATGTTGGCACAAAGCTTGAGAAGAGACCATAGCATCTGGGTGGTCTTCTGACCTCAGAAAACAGAGCAGAAGTGCTTTTCCCTTAATTCAGCCATGGGAGAAAGAACTTACTGAGAAATTTTAATCCTAAAATTCTAAGCAGCAAGAGAATTTTCCTTTACATCAAGCAAGTACATAAGGCATTTTATGTTGAACAATTTACAAAATGGTACAACAAATGCCATTTTTTTTACTCAGGAATTTCATCTTAGCACTTACCTGTCAATATCCTGGAATCCAAAGGATCATAAAAGAGACAGTCCATTAAAAACAAACGCAAAGCATAACAATCTACTAAAATAATGAAATTAACAAATATTGAAGTCTAGTTAAAAAAATTTCTCTTGGCTTTCAGTTGTTTTTTCCCTACCTGGCCCATCCCAATCTTCAGTCTCCACAGCAAGCTGCCCTGGTTTCTCTGACCTTGCATCACCATCAGATTCTGCTGCCTCCTGGATGCCTTCTTCATTGCCTGAAAAACCATCAAAAGAAATACAGTATTGACATATTCCAACAGTAACTTTTAAGCAAAGCACCTATAATATCCAAACAACTGCTTACACGCCTAAGTGAAAACATATGCAAGTCTATAAACAGAGAGAAAATGAAAAAAAAAAAATTAGACATGTAAACATTCGTGAGTTCCCACTGACTCTAAGAAGCCCTGAGTATCCAGTACTTCCAGTTCCACAGAGAGAGAGAATCTTGGAAAACAGTGTTTACTCCATATGCCTAAGAAACAGAATCACAATTTGCACCTATAATTCTGTAAAGCAAAGTACATTAAGTTACGGAGTCTCTATTTACGAAGGAGAGAAAAGAAATCAGCTCGTGACCTCCAAGAACATTCACTTTCAGTTATGGGTTTTCCTGAATTGACACCTAAATGTTTCTTATGCACTGCAGGTAAATGACACTCAGAACAAAAATATAGTCCACTAAACATTTTGCTTTCTCACACAGCTAGTGAAAAGCTAATCCATGGTATTTCAACATTCAAGGAATTTGCCCTTAAAGTCATAATATACCAGCAGGTCCCTAAAGTAATTTTCTCCCTATTTATTTAAAGAAATGCTACATTTCTGATGAATTTTCATATTTTCACGATCCAGAAGTACCTGAAAATGTCTGTCTGCCCCCTGTTACTACCCACTACAAGGTCACGTACAGGACATGCAGAAAATTATGATAGGGTTAAATTTTTAGAGATGACCATTTAATTCTTTATTTGAAGAACTGCTTGTTGAAAGTGCAGTTATTTCAGGTAAACAAATACACAAGGTAAGCTCCACGCCTAAATAGTTCGAAATAACCACTTTGCAAACTACATTGAAGATGAGGGGTTCAGGTATTAACACACACACAAAAACAAACACTCTGGCCACAGTAACACTTTAAGTGACAACTCTAAAGGCTTTTCCAGGTTTGGATTTTACTCTTTTGTAGATTTATTTTTTTAAATAATAACCTATCCAAGAAGCTCATGCATAAGAAGACACTAAGAGGAACTGAAAGAAAAAACCAAATCTACGCAATTAACTACTTCAGTCAAATAGGCCTGACTACAGTTGATTTTTTTTTATCAAACTTGAAGGACACTTGCTAGAAAATTATCTCCCACAAAAAAAGTGACAGCACTATAAAAATAAATACTGTGTATTGTACTAACTGAAAAATCAGACCCTTTGTTGATTTAACAACAGGAGACCAAGAAGGAGCAAAAAGCACAGCAATTAAGCAGTACCTTGTAATTTTTCCCCACTCATGATAACAAAAGCTTTAATTAGCAACATAGGTAAAGAAATGTGATTACAACAAACTATGCCAGATCCCCATACATTATCACTGGAGCTATATATATATACTGGATAAGATTGCAACCCAGAGTTTTCAAGTACATGATTATATACAAACACTATAAAGTACTAACTTCATGTGCACACCTAACATCTCATAATGACACATTCTTCCTTGCATTCATAAAACACAGCTTTTCAAATACAAAGTCTAAGAGCCTGATAAACTACTACTCACACAAACACAACACTATAATCACTCCAGAGTTTGATTACAAAACTATAGTTCAGTGAACTTGTGGTACTAAAAACACAGTCCAGAATATTTGTGTGCACTTGTGGTGTGTAAAATAAAACTTGAATACAACACAAATATCTAGCATAATTTTTGTGTTAAATTGAGTGTATAACTGTAGCCAGGCATTTGAAGTTCACATGCTTCAGTTCAATATGAATTTACCTTTCAGAAGAAAGACCTAAATATACTCATGTGCTGAAAAAGCTATCAAGTTTCTGCTAAGCAGTTCTAGCAATTTTTTTTTAAGCAACTAGCCTATTTTGAATTAGCATTTGTATAGTTACTTTGTAATAATCAGACCCCTGCTTTCTTTGGGTGGACTGAAGAACCTTTTGGACAATTTTACCTTCATTTTTCTATATTCATAGCAACTTAAAGCCGCAAAAATTTGCCTTTCATTGGAGAGACACAAAAGAATTTTTTTCTAAGTTCAGACCTGGCATGATCAACTCCAGTTTTCTCGAAAATTTTGGAAAGCAATTCTCTTGTTTTCTAACTCAAGATACATTACCAACACAGACAGTTCTTATAATGTTCTTGGTATAGAATGCAAATGTTTTTCTTCCACTGTATATAACAGAGCCGTATGTACTAAATCAGAATAACAGCAAAATCTAGCAATAGTAAGTCTTTTAGACAGAAAAGAAGCACAAATAATTTGAAAATTTAACCTCCAAAGTATTGAGTTCTTCCAGGTTATAATATATACCAGCCTGGTGTTAGCTTTCAAATTTCAGCATTCTTCCAGTCAGTGCAACTAGCCAGAACATCAACAAATAAAACTATTATAGAATTAAAAGAGGACAAAATTAAGTGAAGACTGGGCTGAAAAGCAAAAGGACAGAACAACAGCTAAGGTACAAAAACTACATTACACAGCAATTAATTATTTGGGAGACAATGAGAAATCTGAAAATGTGTGTTAGTAGATGACTTCACTTTCCATTAACTTGCCTTTTCAGAGTTTCATGAAGTATAGTGTCACATGGTTTTGGCAGTCAAGTTTTAATGAACTGATATATGTCTTGTGAAAATAGAGTAGATAAAATGTGGAGAATTTACATTCAGGAAAACTTTGGTTTGCATCTAGAAGTATTCTTAATTATCATCATTGATATTTTCTATTATTCTCAGCTGCCAAGTGCATGCATTACACACCTGAAATATCACCACACTGATTTCTGCTGTTCCCCCACACTACTCCAATCTGCTTGTGAAACCAACAAATTGGCTTACTGTCAATTTCCAAATCCACCAGGGAGTGAAGTCTATCCGAGGCTCAGTTGAGCATCAAGGTCAGATTGAAATGGGCAACCAAGATAATTCATTTAGTGCTGCAACTTTAAAAAGCCAGAAGAAGGCTTAGAAGAAGAGCTGATAACAAAGCATGTCTCTCAAGCATTTTTTCTTTTCTTTCCCCATACTTAAAGCTATTTTAGCAGCTAACATTTGTTTAGCACAAAGGAGTTTATTTCCTTTCAGAAATTATTTTCTTTCCATTGTTTACTTTCTGTTCAGTCACTGACTACGTTTCAGTCCCAATAAGACTGGTTTTTTAATATTTATTTTAGAACTGATTACATTTTTCTTCAGCTTACAGGTTTAGACATTTAACCAGACCCTGCACATTCATTTTTTCTTTCTTCCAAGCCCAATCAAGTCCTTTTTGCCTATACATACTACCCATTTGCCACTAACTTGTTGATTCCTTTCCAATCCCATTATTTTGTGTTTTCTAACCCTTTTTCTTGACTTTGCTGCTCAATTACACTTTGTATTTAAGTTAAAGGATAAGTATATTTTTCCCATCAACACAAAAGAGTGGTGTAAGTACTCTAAGATGAACTGAAACCTGCTTCTGTTTAAGCAGGTTTTAGCAGTGGCTTCTTAGCAACCAAGCCTTGTAAGTGAATTCTGTCCTTTAAGCTATGTTCAGTCATGAGTCAAGTAAATCTACTGGATTCTATACTTGGCAATAAAGTTACACTTTTGGCAGAATTCATCACCTATAACCTTAGATGCCTGGAAGTTAAGCTAGTCCAGACTGCTTAAATAGACACTCCTATAGGCAGGGAAGAGAGAAACCTCCTGAGTGATTCATCCTATTGTAGGATGCCTGAGATATGAGACCCCTCTTGGCGTCTGAGACAGCTGAAATGAATCATCCTCTTAAACACACAGCTTAGACTAGGAACCTATCTTTAGTCAGCTAAAGTTCGGGGAAACAAATCTCTGACTTATGCTGAAATGCTGAATACACAAAATACTGCTTAACTAAGAGGAAAAAAACTCCATCTTATTCAAACAATTTCTATGTGTAACGTGGATAGAATTTGCACCTTGACCTTATAATTTCTCACCAGCATTGACTGTTTCTGTTGTCTTCAGAAATGGCTCAAGTTTTTTTAATGTGGTTTAAACAACCTAATGTTGATCCAATACACAATTCACTGTATTTCAAGGTGGTAAAACTGGTCAGGAAGTCTAAAGATTGTAAAAGAGACATACTACCAAAAACATGAGAGAGAGAACTCCAGCTTCTCTGACAACACTGACAAGTAGGAAAAGAGAGACTTGAATATTAACAAGTAATTTCACTTTAATCTTTTTAACAAATTAAAGACTTCCCAATTTGTACTTAATCAGCTTGTACCACAAGTAGTTGTGGCATTTTATAGAAGCACATGGGTTAGCAGTTCTTCTCAATCCTGCTGTTTTAATCCACGTTGTCCCTATCAGTATTAGGCTCTTACAGAAAGTCTTGTACAATATAACTATTGAACTATCTTGACTAGGAATGTTACAGCAGATGTTAGGCACTCTATAATGTATGGTTTCTTCAGCTACATCAATAAAGTATTTTTAACAATGAACAGTTCAGACCTGACAGATCTACTTTCTTGTTCACAACTGCTTATCACAGCATAGAAATCATGCATGTTTACTAGGTGCTTCCTATAGTTAGGATACCTTCACAGAAGCCGCTCACAAAAGATAAGGTCATAAAAGAGATGAAAAATGTTCAAGCTTCATACACTCATGGTTTTATCATCAGACAAAATAGCTTTGGGTGAAGGACTGTACCAGTCCCAAAAAGAACACAGCAGCTTCTATTAGAGTGAGAGAACAATAAAAGTTTTAAATTCTGTTTGTTTTCTCCCTTCCTGGCAGCATAAATGTAAACTCAAATTGTTAACATCCTCATACAGCTGTTCAGAGTGAAACATCACTTCTCAATTATAATAAATCAGTCCAGAAATAAATTGTTGCAAAGCCTGTAGCACTCTGTATCGCCAAAAAGAGAAAATAGATGCAATGTAAAGACTTGTGGAGTCACTCACTGTAGACTTTCATTTGGCAAGGACATAACCTCATGGATGGTGACAGACCAATGTGACTGGCTGTGAAAAGGGAGGGGGCACACTCCTTTCTGCCACAGTCTACAGTGGCAATAATTCTAGATCCAACCAAAGAGGGATTCTTAGACTATACATACGAACTAGATGCCAGAGCTTCAGAAACTATAGATCAGCAATCAAAAACTGTCCTTTGTTATTTGCTTTATCTCAATGCCTGCAACCAGTAACAGAGCTTACACACCCTGATAATACTGCTCTTGAATCCCAAGAAACACCCTGTGAGCTGAGGATTGTTGCCAGGAACCTCTCTTCAAAAGCCATACTCAGTAACTTTGAAATAAACCATATGCAACTTAAAATACAAATACGTAATTCATTCAATGTGACTTACTTTTTAGCAGCACACACTATTCTTAAGAATACCAATGACATCTAACAGGCCTTAACTAACCTTCTTGTGGATTATCTCTTCTTAAAATATTCTGTGTATACATTTAACTATGATTGTAATGGCAATTCAGGTTTCAGCAGATATAGATCATTCTGGGTATAAAATAATGCAGAAAATAATTATATAAGCTTTTGGAATGGTAATAGAACCGTGAGAATAAAAATACTAAATAATATGGGAGGGGACATTTCCATACTTTGTCATATATGCCAAATGATAGGAGGATAAGATAAACAATGACAGTGGGCACAGGGCCACGCAAATGAATTCACATTACAAGCCTTGCAAGGACCAAGAGACAGAGGAAGAGATCTGGTGCCATCACTACTAGACTGTTATCAATTTAACTGATACACCTATCAGAAATAATTTCAGTGAAGCCCATAAAAATCAACTGAGACACCCTACTCTACAAATATAGACAGTACGAGCAAAATCACCCTCAAATGACTGACTTGGTAACGTACCTGAAAGAAACTAGCACTTGAACAAATTAATCTACTGCATTTTATTTCAGATTATATTAATCACCTCAATATTTTGCTTCTTTGAAAGCAATTATTGTTTTCTGTCATGCTGATTAACAATCATAATTTCTCATGGGATAAACCTCATTTCAAATAACTGTATTTCCATTTGCCCTAACCACTCTTAGAATTATTTTTCCAGCAAGTCTCAAAAACAATGCATTGTCTTTTTCTCTAATTTTTAGGATCAGTCTGTGAATATTCAAGTGTTGCCAAGTGCCCACATATATGCAAGCCATTAGCCCTCCAAAATAGTGATATGAAACTATTTTGGTTTCTATTAAAATCACCACTTTATTTAATAAAATGACATCTTGACACATTACATATCAGCACAGTGATCATGTTAAAAAGCAGTGTCAATTATTTCTAACTATTTCAGCTACAGCACTTTTCTCCTGGGATAAGACACTGCTGTGCAGCACATTCATCTAAACTGAGTCTGGCCCTTCCCCTTTCTCTACATGTTTGATATGTTCTCATTATCGCCACTGTTTGCTTTCAAAGTCCTTTTAAGACAAGGATCACTCATTCAAATGTATTTCCTGCAGAACAGTGAAAGTGTTCTCTAATTTGTATTCCTGACTTTCTTTTTATTAATGGGTTTTAAATATATATTTTTTTAAAAAAAAAATTTTGGGAGAAATTCTAAACACCCATGCTACAAATGAGTATCATTCAGATATACTGGCTACTCAAGAACTTCTATCAATTTTTAAAAAAAGGAAAAAATGTCTCGCATCTTTTCAATCTTTCCCCATTAAAACTTCAAATACAAGAACTCTATTAGATATATGCAAGTACTAGCCTGTTCAAACTACATAGCTCTAAGCACTTGATTAGAAAAGCAGCAGAAACACATTTTAGAAGATATTTACATGCCACAAATAAAGACTGTTGCTTAATATAATTTTTGAAAATTATTTCAATGGAAATGAACGATCCATAAGATTCTAAACCAGCCTGCAGCAGAACAGAGACTACCTCAGAGAAACTCTAAGTTTCAAATTCTAAGTATGAAGGCTCTTCTGCAAGTTCATATTTCAATTTAATTATATAACAATTCTGCTCCATCCCTACTGCAGAAATATTCAATCTCCTGTAAGAATTCTTCATCCAACCAAGAACATATCATTTTGTGCTTTGCAGCTGAAATCATTATCATATATGAATCCAGTTTTTATGTGACTTCCACACATGGCTATACAAATAGTAGCAATAGGTACTTGTTCCTACACAGTGAAATCTTAACTTACTTTGCTGAAAACAACTGGATGTTTTTATTTGAAATAATCAACACTTCAGATGGTTCAATATCAAAAGCAGCCAATTCCCTATCACTACAGGTATGTTCCCACATACATGTTGTATTACACATGGTTTCAAAACCAGTCTAGGCTTCTGTGAGTCAAACCCAAGAAAAAGACTTAGCAGTCAAAAATACGTGCTTCTTTTTCTCTATCTAGCAATAATATTTGTCTTATCAGCATTTATCCAATGATGACATAAATGTGGCATTTGCTTTACTTATTTTTACTGATCCTTTCAGAGTTAAATTACTGCAAATATACCCATATAGTACACAACCTGTGAGCCTGGTTTGGCCAGGGTTGACAAGAATTTTTTTCAGTCATGACTTAGAACTCTTAAAATAGATTCAGAATTTTTGTGTCAGGGCCACCAAATAAGACAAAAAAAAGGCAAAATAGACCTTCACTATAAACAAAATTAGAAACAGATGTACACTACACATGAAGTAAGAACATGTGGTGAAATTTGTCATTTGTGCATTTCATGTTTTAAAGAAGATTACTCATTAATTTGCAATTCATATTCTGTCAAATTTGATCTCAAATTTAAGTCAATCCAAGTTCAAGTTTTGTGACTTTCTAGAAAGAGGACTTTACACTACTTGTTGTAACCAAATAATCCCTTTGTGAATTCTACCCATAGCTGAGATGGAATTCAGAATTTCATTGTTCTTAAGAAAACCAAAATGTGCTGACTGAAAAGGCTGGAGTTGCTTTGATAAACTGCTTAAAGTTGAGTAAGCTGTTTAAGTATTTCTTGCACTTTTTAATTCTGTACAGTTAAAATAATGTTTTCTATCTGAATCTATGTATTTATTTCTTGAAACATAGCTTTGTAGTTTCTTTTGAGATATAATTTTCTGCTTGATTACAAGTTATTTAATGTCTTGATTAGAGGAAGGGTTTGCTTGTTTAACTTAGGTCGAATTTTTATCCAACTAAATTTGATGTTAATACCTACATAGGTTTAAGCTGGACTGAAAATACAGCCTGACAGTTTTAAACGTGGGTTAGCAGTAACTAAAAAAAAATACAGAATATACAAACTTTTTCTTTTTGTTTTGGAAACCTTTACATGCTCTCCAGTGAATGGTGGAAAAAAAATCACTTCACCCTTTTCAGATCTCTCTTTTCCCTTCTAGAAAGAGAACAGGTGATTCTGTGAGCTCCAGTAGCAGGAAAGGATGTGAAACAATAAGAGGTAAAGCACAAGGCAAATGCTGATGTTCAGATGAAAATTATCTCCTTTCATTCCACTAGAATCCAATCTAATTCTGACTTGGCATTGTTCAAAAGCTGTTATCAGAAAAGCCCCTTCCTTTCTTTGTCCATGTTCAGCATCTGACAAGAAGTATGGAAGATGAGAATCACAGAATAGTCAGGGTTGGAAGGGAACTTTAAGATCATCAGGTCCAGCTTCCATCCAGCACTGTCACTGTAACCCCTACACCACATCACCCAGAGCCAGATCCAGACACCTCTTTAACAGCTCCAGGGATGGTGACTCCGCCATCTCCCTGGGCAACCTGTTCCAGTGCCTGACCACCCCAATGCCTAACAGTGAAAAATGTTTTTCTGATATCTAATCTTAATCTGAATCTCCCTGTCTCAATTTAAGGCCACCTTCTCTTGCCCTCCCACTGTAGGCATGGCAGAAGAGACTGAACCCCATCTACTACGACCTCCTGTCAGGTACTTGTAGACAGTGATGAGATCCCCTGGCCTCGTCTTCTAAAGTTGTTTCAGCTGAATGTGATACCGATAAATATAAGTGAACCCTTACTTTGGGGAATATGAGAATCCAACAGTGTCACAAACATGCAGACAAGTCAGTAAGAGGTAACTATTGCATTCTTGGAAGGAGTAGTGCTGTGAGTTCTTATGCATATTCTAGTTATCCTAGGAGATGAAAATAGATACATGCCCTCTTCTGTTTCTGATTACAAAAAAAGAATTAATGTTTCCTTCATTCAGTCAGAAAGTCTACATAAATAAAATGCAACAAATTAAAATAATCTATAAAATTTAAAGGAATATGAGCTCCAGCAGAACAGAAGTATTGCCAGGGGAAGCTAATGTCAGGCGCAGGGAGGGGGGGTGTGTCTGGTGCCAAGCAAAGCCGAGGGCTGTGCAATCACCTCTATCAGTGCTCTATCAGTGTCTACACTCCAGCCAAATCCAGAGAAAACAAGGAGTCAAAGATTCAGGTCAATAAGCTTATAGGCGATTTGCACAAACTGCTCCTGCAGCAAGGTAAAAAACAAAGTCATATTGGCTTTTCTTTTTTATTCCTTCTCTTTGAACTCCTTGGTCCAAACACACCCTCGAAATGTCAGTGTTATATGCAAGAATTTAAAGAGCTGAGCTTCTTAATCCTGTTAAGAAATAAGAACAAAGTTGCCTGTAAAGATCTCCTTATTGAGCTCAAAGTGATTATGGTATAGCTGCCTTCTGCTGATCTCCCTTCCACTTGCTATAGCAAGTGGTAGAAATTTATCATGAAATCCATTACTGAAAAGGAAAAAAAAAATTGATTAAAATGTTCCTGGTTAAAAAATGGAGAGAAAATAAAGAAAAGAAAGCATAAATCTACTGTTTGATCCAGAAGCAGAAACTAGCAAGCATATTGTTAGTCACTACACATGTAATATGAAACAAGCAAAGAATTCCTTGTTGCACAGTTGCACACAGGCATACACACAGACACAAAGTCATACTCCAGAGGAAAAAGGAACACATAGAAATCATTTTCAGGGTGTTATTATAGATGGTAGCATGATAGCTTTGCACATGAAGTATGAAGGGATAGATTAATATACAGATGAACTTAGCTTTGTATATGCTTTCTTGTATGAGGACTCACACTGCAGCTGCTTCTCTGAATCTTAAGCCTGGCTGCACAATCAGGTCACACGGTTTAATAGAAAAAATTGCAGTCCCAAGCTGGTCTGGCAGGCTGGTAAGAACATACATGAGCATGATTATGAGTTCATGAACAGAAAACTTAGTTCATGTTTGGAACTTATCCCTTCCTGCCCAAGAAGAATATGAGAATGTAGAACCAGGTATACACTCAGTATGCAGACCATGTATTTCCTGTGTTTCCTTCTTGCTGACTCAGAACTCTATATGAGTTTCAGATTGCACTGGATTCCCCTCATTTTTCTCTTCCCCCACAAATAAAGATAACCAATGTATCATGAATCAAACCACTCAATCAGCTACCAACACATATTGCTGCAGACATATACAACAGCGTGTGCTGTAGATCATAAAATCACTGCATCCTGAAACAATCCCCCTCCATCCACCTCATGTATTCTCCCTATCACCCTATGTCACCAGCTGAAGCAGAGTCAAAATTGGGAAGCAGAAACCTTCTGCTTTCCCATGTGCCACCAGGAGTTTTAAGGCCACTGAATCTCCTTCCACTGAGGACTGGTGCCAATGTTGCCATGTGATGAAGTAACCATGGAAAACTCACAACACGAGGAACAACAGCAACAGTCATACTACAAGCAATGAACAGGAAAATTTGACACAATTGTCTCTGCAAGCAGCAAGAAATGAACCTGCCTTCTTCCACTAATTATCAGATACGGACATTCCTTCATTTGCCTCCTTCTGGCAACAGTCCAACATTTGCTCTTTTGATTATAAATCTCCTCCATTTTCTTCTCTTGCCTCTTTCCTTCTGTGAACATAGCTACTTAACAATCTACTAATCTCAAATTATCTCTCTTATCGCTTAAGATAATTTTCCTTTGAAAGTTAAACCCTCATTGAACACTTCTGCTAGGAAGGTCACAAGGAGCTGTAATTTTTTTAGCCAACTACCACCACTATCAAGTCACCAAGGCTCTTTTCTCCTTTCTGTTTACAGACAGTAAAAGATGTCATCATATGAGCATAGCAAACTTTCTAAGTAACAGACAAGAACTTCATTTTTATTTTTCCTGAGGGTATCTAGCCAGGATGACAGCAGAGACTAGAAAATCAACTATAAACTACCTCACCTCACAAATTAAATTTAAAATTAATTAAATTAAATTTACTTAGATTTTCGATTTTCACCCCATCTCCTTCAACTTGGCCTTTGCATTGTTCTGTTGTTTTTCCCCTCCTTCCATCTGCCTTTCTGCAATTATTAGCCCTACCACACTTCTTCTCATTTCTTTTAGTATCACCTCATTTTCTTATTCCAATCTACAGTAGACAAAATTTAATCTTTATTAAGTCCTATCCCCTAGCTTCCAAATCCAGCCTATCCTTGTTCTGCATGGGAGACAGGCTACTTTCTCCTTACACAGGCTGCTGAAATACTGACATTTAAGTAATAAATTTTCTACATCTGAATTTAATCTGATTTAATCTTAATCTGATACGGACTCTTCTTCAAGATGCCCACCAATTAAAAAAGTATTCAGTAAGGGATATTCCCGGCTAATAAAGTCTTTGTGTGGACAGCATTATCAGATACCCTCTTTATTGGCAGTACAGTAATTTGTGGTAACTAAACATAAACAGCAATTTTCAAAGGTTGTTTTCAAACTGACAAAATGTAATGCACTATCATCAAGGCTACCTTCCACAACATTTTCCGTTTCTACTTCAAACACAGAGATCAGTGCATATTTGTAGTAGAACACCACTATCCTGTTTCCAAAATACTTCCTTTCTCCTAATCTCACTGTCAAAACTGCAAACAAATCAAACTAAACTACCATCAATTATGAAGCTCTTTATCCAAAAGGCTAAAAAAACCAGAGCTGGAAGCTTAAAGCAATACCTGACAATAGTAGGTTGGTAATTTCCATTTCAGCTTTGCATATTTACATGCTAAAACCGTTGTCCACTTCTTCACACAGACCACATAGGAATAAATATTCACATGCAGCAAAGTTAATTCTGTATTACTGCAGAAGTGTGGGAGAGGTGGAATTTTCCAGATCCCTTGTTGTAAAAGCCATCAGTGAGCAAAAGCAGAAGGGAAAACTAATAGTGGAGAGTCAAAATTTTGAAAACTGAGAAGTTGTAAAATGACATGGAGCTCAATCAATGTGATTAATTTGCTCCACACTTTGCAGAGGCTTTCGCCTTCACCTTCTAATTCTGGCAACTATTCTGCTGAATCTATCTCACAAACCCAAATTAGTAAGATGGGAATGACAAGTATGGCTTTATAAAGGTTCCTGTTTGCAATTTAGACAGTAAGGGACTGCTCTCTGCTTATAATACCATCAGGCACAGTTTGACAGGAAAATCTCTCCAAGAAGCCAAAGTTACCAAGCTGTGAACCTGTAAGTCCTCTATTATCATTCCTCAAAATGAATTGTGACTTCAGTAAATTTTTGCCTTCAGCACCTAGTTTGGAAAGCAAAAAGCCCCTGGTTTTAGGTGGTACTTGAGTTTACAGAGCTGGGTATAAAAAACATACCATGGATGAAGCCTCACAAACACCTCCTCCCCAACAGCTGTGTCACTTGTTCCCCATGCCTCTTGATTCTCGCAGGAAGCCCCGCTACTCATTTGTCCTCTTGTTCTGGGTCAGCTGGGAAGAAACCCCAGGGGAGGGAAATAGGGAGACAGGACAGATAGAATTTATATCCAAGAAAACACCTTTACTTTCTAAAGCCATTAATGGTCCATGCTAGCAAGGGCAGAACTCAGAGATAGCTTAATGGATTCCCATGCCAGTTCTGATGTATTTCTGGGAAAAGGAAAACTGTTGCATGAGAAAACACAGATCTACACTTACTTTGCTCTTATGTGGAAATATTTGTCATTTACCGGCTGCCAAAACTATCAAAGAGTAGAAGAAAAATCAAAAGTCAGGCCCCAAAACCAGAAATTAGACTGCCTTTATTTGTACTCCAACCTATTTGGTACACATCTCATTTTCATGCTTTTTCATTTTCATAACTACTTTTCATTCATAATGTTAAAAATTATTTCCAGAAAAAAAACTTATTTCTCATACTATCTTTTAATTTCAATATTGAAACACTACAAAGAAAAACAAAAGGCTATGAATTCTTAACAGATTCATGAAAAAAATTAGACTTAGTCTAATTTAGTATTTACTATATAATAGAGTAACAAAGCCTTCCACTAAGAAAAGAACACAAAAGAAATTTATTTGCTCTTCAGATTAGTTTTGTCTTCTTATGGTTTATCTTCAGAAAAACATAAGCGGCCTCACGGTAATGACACTTAAGATGTGACCCTGAAGAAGCAGGACATGCAACACCAGTTGAGACATTAATAAAAAACCAGCACATTTCCAGTCTCCCATTACATCCTTTTCCCAATTGGAGATTCCCAATTTGCTTCAAAGTGGGACTTTTTGTCACACTGCCTCAGCTGAAGGTAGATTTAAAATTTTATGTGTCCCTTAGAAATTTTATGTGATCCTTAGAAATCTTCTTTTCAACGCTTCTTCTGCAGCAGTTGCACTGGAGAGACTTGAGATTCTTTTATAACTAAAACACACAAACTGCTGGGAAAGTCAGAAGATATTCAGCCTGAAGAATGAGCAGATGTCCTTAATAAAACATATAATCAAGATAGTCAAGATTCAGATTTAAATGTATTCCCATTTGATGCCTGATTTTCTTTAATACAATGGCTTGGGTTCAGTGATTTCCCTGAAAGATGTGTTTATTTAAATGGAAGATCCAAGATAAATCAAAATTCAATGTAAATTTGCGATATTGATTGCTATTTTTTAAAAAATCAATTTTTTTTTCTTGATTTCACCTAACACCATAGTATTTTCCACTGGTAGGCTCTGGAAATGCAGTAAGAAGTACAGAGAGATAACTAAACCAAACTGATACATATGAACCAATAAAGGGACATAGTATTCCACTGCTGACAGGAGGAATTCAAGAAACACCAGTATAACAATTATGCAAATTGTGGTTTAAATATTTATTTAGTACTGCCAATAACAGGAGGAATACTTTGTTCCAGCTAAGGAAAACAGTGTCTGAAAGGCATGTGAACCAGTGAACACAAAGTAATTGTAGTATTTGTTCACACTGCAGTTGTAATAGTACTAAATTCTTCCTGTTTGTAAAGAATCTATTGATAATCTGGTCTCTCCTCACAGATTTGTAGCAGCTGAACTCCAAACTATCATTAGACCGTTTTGATTGCTTAGGGTGACTTACAAAGTATCAAGAACCTGTGGAAGCTATATAGAGGATATACAGAAAATACATTGTCGTGCCTTTGCCACCGATGACTGAAGACTCTCTAGGAAGGATGAATAGTCTGCAGTCAGAACACTCAACTCGTCAAACGGATTTATTCGACTTTGTCCAGGACAGATGAAAATAATACAAAGCCAGAAGCATATCAAGTTATCATGAGAAAATGTATGTCAATATCCAGGAAAGAATAGAAAGACAGAGAAACCATCAACATCCAAATACCCGAGGGATTTGTGAACTAACAGAAGAACACCACCACAACAACTTCAGCTATTTGATAGGCATCCTTACCTGCAGAAGACAAACAATAAAGCAATCAAGTGGATATCTGGCAGGAAGAAGGTTAATTCCATATTCTAAATAACAATAGCACGCTGCTTTTTTGACAGCTGGCTGGGGAGCAGCACAACTTTGCAGACTGAATTGATAAGAACAAATTGGTGTGTCTTTTGCTAAAATACCTCGATCTTCAATAATTCGCAAGTAACAAGTGCACCCAGAAAGTATTTGCAACTTCAAAAGCTAGCCTTTCACAAATCACTAGTTTTCTACTGTGCATAATAAATTCTACAATAAGCTCTATTTTAATCCTAGAATCTACAGACACAATCTGTTTTCCTAGCAATGTTTCCTAGGCAGAAAAGCAATGAACAGACATGCTGCATTGCTAGCTTCACATCTGATAATAATTGACTTCTGGGGCTTGTTCTCTACAGTTAAATATGCAGAAAAAACACTTGCAGGAAAACATTAAGACAAGATGATTCATGTCCCTGAAAAGTGTCCTTCAACATACCTAAATATTTATCCCTTACCAGACCTAATTTCACAAGTGACTCTTTTTCCTGTTTTTAAGGTAGCATTAATAGCGCTTTTTGTACATTTTAAACCAAAAAATCTCTTTGATCAGTTGGACAAAGTTTGGCCAGTATTTTCTCAAGAGGTTGGCTACAATGATTACCTTTATTACAAAAGTATTCCACTTCTTCACAGCTCAGATTTTCAGGCTCAAACTCTGCAGAAAAGCTTTCCTCCAATGGAAAGTCTTCTTTTGAGATAGTATCATTTTCCTCAGACAGGCACTCTTCTTCTTCATCCTCAGTGGCATCTTCAAGGGGCCCTTAAAAAAGAACCAGGGACACTGTGGCAAAACATCTAACAGGACAATGTGAAATAAAACCTTAGTGAACTTTTAACTGGCATTTTTTAGCTAGTTTTTCCTTTCATAGCTGTGTTCAGCATTTATTAGAATTGGACAAATAACATTTTATGGAAATTGAAACTGAAAGTGACTTTTCCTGATGACTTCAAATCAGAATATGCAAAGTGTCATTAATATTATGTATTAATAATACTCGCACATGGGGGTTTTTCATTATTCATTGGGCTCTACTATTAAACACAGTTTTAACAGCTGAAATCAAAGCTGTATTTGTAAAACAACATAAACAGTGAAGAGCTTTCTCTCGTTTGTTAGTGATTTGTTTTTGATGCTGAATTACAGTACTTAAAATGTTCCTTTACAAGCTTTGTTAATCAAATTAAAAGTACTGACAACAGTGAAATACTACAAAGGTTTTGACAGCACAAACTTCAGCTTATTCTGCTATTTTGCTTCAACCAGTCCCTCATGGTATCCATGATCATTCATGCCAGACTAAAAGATTCCCAGTCAATGGACAGGACTTAAGAGATGATTTATTCATTTCATAGAGGCCAAACAAATGTCCTGGTAAACTGCCAGCCCAGGGCTACAAAAATATAAACTAGTTACAGAAACAGGTCATGAGTTTGAATTTGAAATGGTATTCTGAGGTGTTCAACTTTTCTTCTAGTTACCTAGAGATACTAATGCTACAGATCCTCTTGAAGACACAGCACCAGACAGATTCCAATACATAACATCAAGGCTACCAATTAGAATATACTCAAAAATTAAAATATTTCTTAAATGCACACACTTCAAAATCATTGGTTAATAGTAACTATTTGCTAAAGACATCTCTTGTGCAGGATGTAGAATTTCACCCCAGATTTAAATAGAGATTTGAAATAACTGAACGTATTTTAATTTAATAAAGATTTTATTAAATGTCAGTATGTTTCAAAATCCATCTTAAGACTGGATTTCAAAAGAGAGATTTCATTATACATGGTTGAGGCTTGAAAAAAATTACGTATTTCACTCTCCAATGAAAGCACAGACTCATTTATAATTGACTGAGTATTTCTTCCTCAAAATGAAAGCGAGCTAGCTAATGAAAAAAAATGTGATTTGTATTTATATGATAGTTTTACGGTATTAAATACACTATTCCTATATAATCTATCATGCTGAGATACAACACATAAACGATTCTGTTGTGTTCAATGAAAAGGAAGGAATAAATTTTTAAAGAAATCAAATATTGACTACACTCTAATTTTATGTGATTTATTACGAACCAGTGACTACCTACATTTATTAAAACAGCAAAATTCACTTTAGGCTAGGTTGTGTAATTCTTGCTTCAGAAGAATATGATGGTTACTTTTTATTGAAATTGATTGAGATTCCCAGCTGGGATTCTATAAATTAATATAGCTTACTATCTTTCATGGAAATATGACTCTCTGTGGCAGCTGAGAATCTGACCAAACGAGCCCACTTTTGTAGACACATACTTGCCAACAGTAGCTGTCATTCAACAATATAGCTCCTAAAATAAGGGGCTATTATTATGGCTGAAGAAATAAAGATTCTCACTATCAAAGTATCCATTACTGTTAATTGCACCTTCCAGCCATGCTGGGAAAAAATCCAGCAACTGCATATGCACAGGGAATGAAGAGTGGCTATGGCACTGTACAGAAGAGAGAACAAAGCACGAGCACACGCTGGAGCAGGGCGCTGCTGCTGAACATGGGCACGACATGCACCTCATGCATGTCCAGGTTCATGAAATGAAAGCACAAGGGGTTCTGAAAAAATTACCAGCAATACTGCTGCAATTTAATTTTATTATTAATATGTGACATTGTCTGTAGAGTCATTTACTAGTGTGTACTCCTAGAAATGCCTAGATAAATAGAACAGGAAGAAATATGCTACTTTAGGGAAATGTAAATTTTTGCTGTATATAAAAATACATTAACACCATATTTTGCATCATTTCAAGTGCAGCTATAAGCCTAATAAATTTTCCAAGTATTTTATATCTGAGAAAAAAATTTAAACTTCAGCCAACATTTTCAGTGAAAGTCAATTTCCTGCTGAATGACTAGCCCTTTGTTATTGACTTTCACAATGTGTCTTACAAAATACAGCAAAAGCAATTTACCTGCAAGTAATCCAACTGGCATGTATATATGACATTTTGGTCTGTTGCTAGATGTTAAACCAGTTTGTTTGATCAGGTCACCAATATGTAATCAGCAAGCTAATCATCACTGTATGTTAATTGGGAAAAGAACAGAAATGCAGTTGCTATGCTTTCATTTGCAGCAGTTATGGAAACACACCTTATAATTTCCATTGACACTCTTTCCAAGAAAGGAGAAGAAATACAATGTATACACCAGCTCCACAGCGCCAGTTTAAACCCCTGTCATTTTGTAAGCCAGGACTTTATTTTTTAAATCAATCTTAGACTCAAAAAAACTACTGACTAATGCTACTATAGATATATCCTGTGTACGAACAGGTAAGTAACATTTTCTAAAGTTACATGTCCAAGCATTTGTAAACATAAATGTAAATGTTGTGACATCCCAAGGAGATCAGAGGTATGCATGCATCTACACCAGGTTTGCCTTGCACATGCAGCCCACGTACAAAACCTAGCAAAGTTTATCCAGGCACACACAGGCACACACCAGAGCTCTATCTAAGAGGGGCCAGCATCAGAGCCTGTGCCCCAAACACCAGCTATGACAGCTGCTGAACTTGGAGGATCCATGCACAAGTATTTTTCTAGGTTTCAGGCAGCTGCTGCCTTGTCTAATTCACCCATCTACAACCTGATCTTTGGGACAAATTCTGTCTTAAGCATGTTGACCCATCTTTCATTTTTTAAATGTCAAAATACACTCAGCTCATGCCCAGAGCTGGTACATTGTAACTGATAGCGAAACAGTAGGCATTGTACAAAATGAATTAGACCAACTCCCAAGAATAAGATCAAAATTAAGTATTACTCAGTTGCTAGTTTCATGGGAACTCAAAATCGATGATTTGTGTGGCCATTTTTAATTATCACTCAGACATTTAGTGGGTTAAAGAAAATACTAAAATCCAAAGCCATTACAAGGAAATATAAATAGAGTAAATTCTCTATTCTTGACTATTTATCTAATTACTTACACATAAACAGACAATAAACAAAAATACATTTTCAGAATCTCACAATAAAGAGTATATGGAACTAAATATTCTTGACGAATGCAAAAACATTAACTATGCAGGCTTATGTTAACTTGCCTGATTTGGTCATGCGCCAGCAAAAACCTCTAGCTGGTACCAGTAAATTACATCAGCTGGAGAAACTAAGAATTTATCTGGTTCAAAGACTTAAAGGTAGGTTATCAACATTGACTAGCTCTTCTATCTAGGGAACAACCTTCACAAAAGCTACTGCAACTTCTTACCTGATTTAAAATACTTAAAACTACTGTGTTTTAAAACAATAGTTTCTTTCAACTATTCTCTGTGATGGTGCTTTTTTTTCCCCCAGTTGTTATTATGTTGATATATTACCTTCAACAATCTAAATATTTGTTAATCAGTTACTTCAGTACCATGCTTTACTTTCTGCATTTCTTTTAAATTGTTGATTTAATTTAATTTGCTTAAACTAATCATGTTATTAAGTACTTGTGGCACAACATGTACTATATCTCCTTGTATTTCAACTGGACCAGGGTTAAGGTCCAATCCTGTTCTGCTGAAAAAATCCTTTTCAACAACTGCTGATTAAATGTGATTTTAAAGCCGGTAGCCATAATGACAGAGCAATAAAAATCCAAAAATTGCTACTACTGAAATTCATCTGAGTGTCATAGTGATCTGACAACAAGCAGCTCTGAGATGTGATTAGACTCTTTAATAATTAAAGAAGTAAAATTTCAAACCTAAGCAGTTTAAGAATTTAGATGAATAGTTAATTCCAGAGATAGTCTAGATGTTTGTCTTCTCATTTCAGCAATTCTTTTCCTATTAGCAGTTTGTAAAAGAACATGATGCAATAATATAAGAAGAGGTGATTCTGAAATGCTTCAGATTAGCTAGATAATGATGAATAGTTAAGAATTCCCAATCGCACTAGGTAAAACCTCAATTTCTAATCTTAAATGGGGGTACTTTAATTTGAGGCAAATTAAGCCTCTATTAACTCATTCTGTACTTTTCATGAAGCCCCCAAAAAACCCTTTTCCTTTATAAAATGAGCAAATAATCATGTTGTACACAACAGAAGATTTAGAGGGGTTGAGCAGTTTACTTACTCACTTAGTACTTACTCCAGTTCATGAATATTTATTGCTATGAACACAAATCTCAACTCCTTTTGCAAACAGCAGATATAAACAAGACACAGTAGAAAACAGTACAATTAGTGACAGCAACGAAATAGTCAATATGGCAGTAACCTGTATGGCTTAGTGGACACAGTAGTCCACTTTGAGAAACCACCACATATAATTTGATACAAATAACACTATCCACTGAGGAGAGGCTGACGAGTGAGCTGCATGTGCCTTCATGGAGAAAATTACTTCTGATTGAGGCCACTTGCCAGCAGAGTGTGGGGAAATCTGAGCTGTGCTCCCTAATTTGTACCAGATTTACAGGCACTCAAGGACATATTTTTTGGCACTATTATTAAATGCTAAATAAATAAATATTCCTAAAATATCATGTACTGTAATGTAAATGCAAACATATAGATGCAAGCACACAAAGAGAGCTAGCTAAGTGGCAATCCCAACACAGAGAGTAACAGATGCTACCTCAGCACTTAAAAGGACAGGCCACATTTAACAAAACAAAACCAGCACTGCAATAATTTTAATAACACATAAGAGTGTGAGGATGAACCATCAGAAAAGGATTTACACTCACTTAACAAAAGACACTTTTGCTATAATAAACACTCCTCTTAACACAAATTTGAGCATCGAACCCTTTGAGCACATTAGTCCTGATACATCAATGCTTGACTCCAGTTTTATGGTACTATAACTGTAATGAAATAATTGAAATTCAATAACATTAAACTGGGTAAGTTCTGTAATAATTTCTCATAGTCAAATTCATCAGACTTCACCCTAATGAAACCACTTAAATGCATGCTCAAATTAAGCACGTGGCTAATATGCTTTCCTATCCAGTGTTTTGCACTTAAAATGCATGTATCCTATAGCAGAAAAGTATCACTGAAATAATTATCTCATGAAAATGTGAAGTGGTTAGCTTCTTCTCACCTACCAATATTCTCCTACATTCTCCCATAGCAGCAACATAAATCAGTGCTCTTAACAAATTAAGAATGCCTCAGAAAGCCTACAATACTTGACAGTGAGTGGCTGGGGAGAGGTTAATGAGTATAATTAGTAGTAGCAGCATTAAATAGTAACAACTTCAATAAATCAGAAGCCTGAAATTCACTGGATCAACATCAGACATTTTGCATGTTCTGTGGGATCCATTCAGTATTTCCTAGGAAAACATGCTGCCACATACAGATTATCCTGAGCTTACGGTAAGACCTAGGTATGTGATGCTCTCTGATTACAGAGGGAAAAGCTTCAGAAAATCAATCCATTTATCTCCTGTTTCAACATGAACATTTCCTTCTAAGTAGAGACGATTACATAAGACAAGCAGCAGGCAAACACTTCCTATTAATTCACATTGTAGGGAATTTTTTCTAAAAATTCAGTCAGGAATACTAAAAATACAAGAAAATATTCAATTTATTTCATTTTAAATATGGTAACAGGAGTGAAGACACCATATGATAATTCAAGGTTCTCCTCCTCTTGGGAAGTTTTCCATACAAGACTTCCTTACAGACTTCTCTATCCTCTTCAGTCCATTGAGTTCATAGGTTACTTATCCTAACTAAATTATTTCTGTCATTCCTACTACATTTTGAGCTATACTTAAGAGATGCAGTGTTGCCTGTGCACGTTGAACTTCTCCAGTCTGTTTAGCAAATTGGCTGAACTTCCAAACTTTTGACCAGATTGGAAGATTGCTCCAATTTGTGAGCGATTCCTTACACCTTCATTGGGGCATCCAAGCAGAGTGAACCCTTCTCACTTTCAAACTGAGAGAAACTTTATGACCATGATTCAGTGAGAAACTTAATAGAGAGAAAGGAAAAGAAATGCTTTTTGGACACTATGAATCTATACCAACCTGACATAATTGAGCTTAACAGCAAGAAAAAGTATATACAAAAGTATATTTCTGTAGGAAAAAAAAAAGTTCTTTTTAAACACGTAAGTTCTTCCTGCAGCCACTCACTTTTAACGTAAGTTGCATCAGGGGATCTGGTAGGAAGGAAACATTTTTATTAATTTTCCCCTTATCTGTAAGAAGAATGCTGATTTTTTTTTTTTTTCATTTATGTTCCTTGCCTGCAGGTAGCAGACCAAGAAAATCATATAGCAGAATTTTTTCCTTTTGATTAATTTCTTTCCACGTGTTATGTTATTTCTTATATATAATTTGTTTCAGGTTTTGCTTGTAGCTGTACATCTTTTTATATCTGTACCTACTGCCTTCCTTCAATCAAGAAAGTTGAAGGAAATTACCTGAATTTTGTTAAGTTTATTAAAAAAGGAGCTCTGTGAATATTTAAATTGAGTTTTGAAATGGTAATACATGAAAGATATTAGAGAATTTTAATAGTAGGTTCAATTTGACCCACAGACTATTGTAGAAGGGGTCAAATTTTATTCAAATTATTTCTTTACAAAAAAAAATGAACCCTTTGATTTTATTAAAGTAGATTAATATTCTTCACTGCTAGGTCTTTTGGCACTTCAGTGCATGACAGCATTAACTGTGCTTGTATATGAACTTTTCAAAGACCTTTAAATGTTCCAGTAATTTGGAACTTCACTTTCATTTATCCTCCTGTCTTCTTTTCTCTTACCATTATCCAGGAGGCCACAACAAAATTGACAGTGCCCATGGTCAGTTTGCTCTTAGAGCCAAGGCCAGAATATTTCTAATCAATAAAAGTGAAATGATAAAAAAGGAACCATTGAAAATATGGTTAGGTAGACATTAATTTCAAAAAATAGTGTGCAAGTGCACACAGAACATGAACTGCAAGACCTTTGCAGTTAAATATCAGACTTCCGTTTTCAAGCAGGGGCTCATGCCAAAATACATGTCTTAATTCTACCGACACTTGTAACAGCTGCACAGCAGATGCTCCACAGCAGATGCTGTTCTGTGTATTTCTGGTGATACAAGAGAAGAGAGAGAAGAACAAAGGGGACAAGACAAATATTGTGCCTCAGCACCCTACAAAAACCACAGCAGCAACACAGAACTACCACGGTACCAGACTGCACCAATTTCCAATTTTCCTGAAAGGAATTTTTAACTAAAGCCTACAAAGCAAAGAGCAAGCTGGACATGAAGCTCTCAGAGATGCATTTGTGATCCTTTTAGATAACTTTTCCTGTTAGGAATAATTTTACAATGGTAATTTAGCAGTTGTTTTCTTAAATTTAACAGAGTAAACAAGGAAGATTTCTTGCTTCCTTACACAGAAATATTATCCCTGAAGCATTTTTCCCTGAATTATGATATATTTTGTCACTTTTAAACCCATCATTTATTTCTATATGATTCCTATCTGCTAAATTTTACAAAACAAATTTTGAAACTACTGTTAATCTGATTCAAAATATTGGCAATATCATTTGGCCCATGATACACAGCTCCTTTTGATGAAAATATTATCCAGTTCTAGTGTCTTGTTTTAGCTAGATAAGTAGGATAATAACGTTTAAACTTACAGGTTTAGAAAAAAAAAAAAAGAAAAAAAATAGAAAAAGCAAGTACCACTTGCATAAGAAGATGGCTTGTTAATTCTGTGTCCTCCCCTAAAATTAAATGTAAAAAGAAAAAAGGGTGTAAGTTGTAGCTTTTTTTCTTAACATGTTCATATTGTTTTCTACAAGTAAAGTAGTAACTTTTTTCGTAACATGTTCATATTGTTTTCTACGGGTAAAGTATTTTAACATTTGATATTCACTTTTCTAATAAAGAAAAATCCCTCATCTTGCATCTTACAACAAGCTAGATAAAAATTAAAGGTGCAATTTTAGAACAGTACCCAGACTCTTTTTTCAGTTTGTTGTACTACTGTAGGGTTTGGGTTTTTTTTTTAAACTCAGCCTAAGAGAACAGGGAACAGATACATCTATACCAACCAATCTACACCAACACCTGCCATATAATACCTATGGTATGCTGCTCTAAACAGTCCAGGGAAATCCTCTGAGGATTCGGGATCCAGAAATTTTCAGTGACTCCTTTCCCCCAGTCATAGCAAACTGTGATACTGGTGAGTAAGAGGGCTTTCTCTCCATGTCCTAATCTCACCANATTATCCAGTTCTAGTGTCTTGTTTTAGCTAGATAAGTAGGATAATAACGTTTAAACTTACAGGTTTAGAAAAAAAAAAAAAAAGAAAAAAAATAGAAAAAGCAAGTACCACTTGCATAAGAAGATGGCTTGTTAATTCTGTGTCCTCCCCTAAAATTAAATGTAAAAAGAAAAAAGGGTGTAAGTTGTAGCTTTTTTTCTTAACATGTTCATATTGTTTTCTACAAGTAAAGTAGTAACTTTTTTCGTAACATGTTCATATTGTTTTCTACGGGTAAAGTATTTTAACATTTGATATTCACTTTTCTAATAAAGAAAAATCCCTCATCTTGCATCTTACAACAAGCTAGATAAAAATTAAAGGTGCAATTTTAGAACAGTACCCAGACTCTTTTTTCAGTTTGTTGTACTACTGTAGGGTTTGGGTTTTTTTTTTAAACTCAGCCTAAGAGAACAGGGAACAGATACATCTATACCAACCAATCTACACCAACACCTGCCATATAATACCTATGGTATGCTGCTCTAAACAGTCCAGGGAAATCCTCTGAGGATTCGGGATCCAGAAATTTTCAGTGACTCCTTTCCCCCAGTCATAGCAAACTGTGATACTGGTGAGTAAGAGGGCTTTCTCTCCATGTCCTAATCTCACCATGCAGAATTTCAGCTATGTACGTACCACACTGCCTGTTACTCAGGACACCTTTCTCTACAGCCCATCTACTTCACCACATACTGCTACAGCAAAGCAGTTTCCAACATCATACCCCAAATAGGATGAATTTTATCTTACACATGGCCAAGTGATATTTGGAGCTGAAAGCTTTTCAGAGCCATGGAGAATGCAAAAGTTCATTTTTCTTCCAGCTCCAGTGCTGCCCTCACCCCAAACACAGGACTTCACTGGCATTCACATGTGTAGTGAGTGACACATACTGGTATTTGCTAATCACTGTCCTCACTTACCTGCTGGAGGGAAAAATGTGATGCAAGTAGGAGCACTTTGAAGCCACTAATGATGCTGCTGCAGTGTATTTAATGGCCAGCATGTTAGCTACGATGAAAGAGGAACCTCACATCAAGTACATTAAGGGATCAGAGGAATACACACTCATTACTCGCTGTAATTTTACATCTCCAGTTTCAAGACAAAATACTCACATTTTTCTCATCCAGCAAAGACACACTGTACTGCTGTAGAAAATAAAGGAGTCTTTTTTTCTTCTGTTTATTTAATATTTTCTAAGTTTGTATATAGCTGCAGATTATTCCTGTTCATCTTTTGTTTCTAGCTGCATTTCCTGAGATGGAAACTGGTCTCTCATCTCTGTACATCATCATGCAATTAAATCAAAAAAGCAGAAAAAAAGGGAATCTTTTTAGGTCCAGAAATCAGTAGTGAACTCATGACTTCTCTCTCCAGTTACTATTTGTCTTCAAATTACTATTGCTTTTTTCCAACCATGTCTTTGCTTATATTAGTGAAACAGAGAATACTGCAGAAAAAGAAGCCCCTGAATACAGCTCAAATTCAACATGACCAAAGTTACAGAGAAGGTATGTAGAATTCAGTGCCAGTTTGGGTTGGATCTCAACAAAAAAGCAGCACACCTAAACTGACTCATAACACAACAACACAGTTAAAGGAAAAACTTTGAAACACAGCAATACATCAAGCAGGTGATATAACAGACACATATGGAAAAAACCACCATGCTTAATGTGACTGCCAGTCCTAAAGTATCAGGAAATAGAAGCTGAGAAGTTAGGAATTAACTAAACCACAAACTTCATTATCTTTGTCTCACAGACATGTACTAGAATGCATGAAAATTTAGCTATTTAGAAGTTCTTTTATTTGACAATAATATGACTTGTTAAAGCAGGTTCACCTGCTCAGGGTTGTGTCCAGGTGGATTTTGAATATCTACAGAGAAGGGGACTCCACAACCTCTCTGCCAGCCTGTTTCAGTGCTCAGTCATCCACAAAGGAAAGCCGTTTTTCTTCACATTTAGATGAAACTTTCTGGGTTTCAGTTGTAGCCTTTGGTCTTTATTCTGTCACTGGAGACCACTGAAAAGTAAGGCCCTATCCTCTTGACATCTGCCCTTAAGATCTTTGTATGCATTGAAAAGATTCCCCTCTCAGTCTTCCCTTCTCCAGAATAACAGGCCCAGCTCACTCAGCCTTTCCCCATAAATGAGGTGCTCCAGCCCCCTCATCATTTCCACTGCCCTCCACCTCAGCAGGGCTGAGCAGAGGGGCAGGATCTCCTCCCTCACCCTGCTGGCAGTGCTCCTCCTAACACAGCCCAGGACACCACTGGCCTTCTTGGCCACAAGGGCACTGCTGGCTCAGGGACACCTTGCTCTTCACTGGGATTCCCAGGTCCTTTTCCCACAGAGCTGCCTTGCAGCAGGTCAGCCCCAGCCTGTCCTGGTGCAGGGGTTATTCCTCCTCAGGACCCTGTACCTGTCTTTGCTGAGCTTCATCAGGTGTCTCTCCACCCAACTCCAGCCTGCCCAAGTCCCACTGAATGGCAGCACAGACTTCAGATCTATCAGCCACTCCTCCCAGTTTCATATTGTCAGCAAACTTGCTGAGGGTACACTTAGATTCTTAGAGCCTTGAATTTTAAATACCTACAGAGGATTTGCTATTTTTAATCCCATCATGGGAATTTATTGCTATGCAGAACAAAACTGAAAGGTCTCAAAGTAAAACTAAATCCTTAGATCATAGTGCAAGATAAAATAGATTGTAAGTTAAACTAATAGAGTATAATTTTAACAAAAAAAAATGGAAATTTGGAAAAAAGTCAGGTAAGAACAAAATTATTCTATTTTATTTATTTATTTATTTATTCTATGCTGTATTTAGCCACAACAAGCCAAAAATTGGGCACTAGCCTAGTCCCTCCCATGTACAACAATCTCAGCCTGAGGACCCACAGCAAAGAAATATTAATGCATTTGCTGTGGATCGCATTTTTCCCACAAAATGGTCATTTATGATTAGTTACATTAACAGTTGGTGTAATTCACCCATAAGAGTGAATTTTTAAGGGTGTATTTTGTGTGAGGGTTCTTTTTTAAGGTTCTTCAAAGAATTACAGTATTACAGCACTTATTTTGTTAACTAAAAATATAATGGACTAATAATCTTCATAATCATATATATCTTACAAACACCATGGAAAAAACCTTGACTTTCATCATCACATCTCAGGAACATATAATTTAATGACACAATAGTCTAGGTCACATATAGAGTGGGATTTCTTGAGTGACAACATTTATAGGTCATTTATTTATCTTTATACATTCATGTATATAAACCCAAAAATAAAAATAAGCAAAGTAAATCTTCTAAAATAAATTAAAAGTGTGTATTATAATGTACTTGAGTTCTTTAATATCCTTGCTCACTTTTTTACTACTTAATTTGATTCCTCATTGATAGGAATTGCAAGGTTCCAAAACATACATTGTATGTCCCCTAGAGCTGGTATAACCTGCCGGTTTTCTGAGTTAATCACTAATTAATAATTTGAAAACAGAAAGTCATTATGTCATTTCCAGACAATGAGCTTTTAAATGGTGCATGTTATGTCCTAGCCTTTTCAGTAAGAAAAAGTTTTTTCCTCTGGAAACCAGATGGCTGGTAAGTGTTATTATGAGACTATGCAAATCTCAAAGCAATAAGCATGAAATCAAAACAAGAATTCATTCTTCTCTCCTCTTATCATGATTGTTGTTTTGCTGAACCAACTTATGGAATAATACAATTGGATGCTTTGGCAATGATGAGTTGATAACTCATCTCTCCTCTTTATTTCATCATAGCAAATAGTTCTGAAAATATTTTTTTCCTATAATTTTAACCTTTCTAATATCTTGTTCTCCATGCCAAACTCAAATGAGGTAATCTTTTTCCAGACTAAGTCTTCTCAAGTGAGTAAACTCACTCACTTGAACAATTTACTGGCTTTACTACTAATATAATTTGATTATCAAAATATCCTTGACTGACTTACATTTTGGATTAGCCAATTTTTCCTGTTAGGAATGAAAGCCAGATGAGTTGTTATTTTCCACCATTTAAAGGGGTAAACACCTGCATGTTCATCAAAGTGTCAGCTCCACTCTACAACTAAAACTCTACACTTCAAAGATGATTTTCAAAGTTCAACTAATACAGCTGCATCACTTTGCAGCATTCTATACTACAAAATTTGCAGAATAGTGTCAAAAATCTTAAATTTCTAAGGCTGACCAAAAAGAAGATTAAGAAACTGAATAAGAAATACTGATTTCCAAAGTAAATCAGCTTCTAAATATTTAGAAATACCTTAACTGATGAAATGCACACTTATAAAAATTTCCTATGAGCTAAATACTTTTAAAAGGTCTGGTATAGGAAGACACTGTCAAAGAAAAATAAAAAAGTTGGAACATTATTCTGTATGTCCTAGTCCTATCTTCTATTCTTGTTTTTTCTAATTAATCCATGATGTATTCACTGCTAATAAATTTTAGTACTGAATTGTATTTTAAATCTTACACATAGCATGACTTACGAAAACATTTCAGTATTTTTACAATGTAACCTTTCCTGTCTGTATTAACATGTTAAAACATTTCTAGCTACCGTAAGGTTGTGTCATTTTTGCAAAAAAAGTAGTCACAAAAGAATTGCTATTGCTATTGTAAAATTGCTATTGGTTATCATGAAATAATGTTAAAATAGGACTAAAGAACTAATCCACGATCAAATTGTAACTCTTTTCCCCAAAAGATTTCTTGACAAATGTAGTTCCCCTTAATGAAAAACAAAATCATATTTTTAAAGTATTTTCCAGTAAATAATTACCCTTTTAAAAATCTCTTGCCAAAGTTATTAACACATCTCTCTGATCTGGGTGACCCTGTGTGAACAGGCAGTTGGACAAGATGACTTCCAGAGGTCTCTTCCAACCTCCAACATTCTGTGATTCAGTGTTAGTGTCAGGAGATGCTGCACATTTTCTTGTACTGTCTTACCACGATCTAAAACCAGCAGAACTCTCTGGAGTACTCTAGTATGCTCTAGGCTTCCAACCCCAGCATCAAATATACTTAAAGGAAACAAACATAAGAAGAATATCCTTGAATTCCTCCAAAACTATCAAACCAAGAACAACTGATATTCTACTGAGATTTTAACTAGACACAGGCCCTAGCACCATTCATAGCACTGAGGCAACAGTTACAAGGATCCAGCAATGCAATTAACACTTCCTCCAGCTGGGTCCTGGAGGGTTTCACTGTATGTTAGACAAAGCTTTTCACTCCATCTTCCCCTCAGTTTTATACCATAATTGCATTTTCCTGTTCTACCCTAAGCTTGTGAAAAATTGCACTACACTCTTCCCATTCTTCATACATGCTGAAGCACATGGTACAGTATGTTTAGCAATCACACAAATCCAATGCAGTATTTTGTTTAATGTTGCACACTGTATTCATAGAAGAGTAATGCTAAGTTAACCAAATTTGGTACCAGCTTACTTGGCCTGTAGGAAATCAATCATACCATGCCACTTCTGCCCTGGAAACACAGAACTGATCCTCTGATATTATTATACTTTGCCTATCTCAGTTTTACACATCTTCCTCAGAACAACTGTTCCTTAAAGGAAAAGAAGTCACTTAGAGCACTTTGCCTAATGCTCATAGAAAATTTTTCAGTTTCAATTTATCCCTCTTCATTATAACTCTTTTAAAGACACATTTTTTCAGATGTTTATACCTTCAAATACTAACAGCCTTTTGTCACGACCCTTTAAATTATCACCTCACTAAAAGGCAAGTGTTCTTACAATTTAATCTTCTTCACACACTACAGTCTAAGAGTTACTCAGATATCTCACTGCTTGATCCTCTGAGCACCCTTCTCTGTTCTTCCTTACATCTCCCAGTACTAAGGTGAGTAGACCTGCATATGGCATGAATTTGGCATATAGTTTCTGCTTTGTAGGGATCAAAAAGGCAAATGACAGCAAATATTACATGAGACTGTCAGGCCTCAGAGAGCTCTGAAAAAAGAGCAGGAACCCACATCATTTTGGAACACAAAAAATATCCAGGACTAAGGTAGGGGTCAAAGTGGATATTACTCATGACAGACACACAGATAACCAACTCAAGTGAGTCGTACTATTAAACAGTGTCAATTTCCAGACTGCTTTTAAAAGAAGAGATTTGAAATCAAAGTGTAAAATATAATAGCAGTATTGATAAAAATGGTTAGCCATGGTTAATAATACAGAAGGAAACACCAAAAAGCAGCTCCCTGCACTGCCTGTCACAGGCTGCATAACATTGTCATGCCATATGGTAACAAAAATTGTTCCAAAAATAATTAGATTTTCAAGATGGACATGTTTATAGAAGAGACATTACTAAAACGTCTACAGTCTGCAATAATATCAAATGTCACCATGTATTACATTATATTGATACTCCTGTGGGTAAAGATTGAGGAGAAGAATTGTGGGTTCTCTTCCCAGCTCACAACAGTGAACTAGAAAATATTTAAAGCCTTGCAGCATAAGAAAACCAGACCATGGAATGGCAGGCTGAAGCAGACATGAGTTTTTATTGATTAATAATTTTTTTTTGTTTTTCTCCTCCTCCTCTCCTCTGCCATCATTGCTATTCAACTGCTATCAAATACAGTAGTTCAATATACCTTAATTTAGAACATTTTACAGCCAATTCATATATTATGATTATCAATAATATAAGATTATTACGTCAATACTACTGAAGAAACTATTGTTATCATGCCACTGCCAACATGTAATTGCTATTTATTTAGGACAAGGCTGCTGGATATGATTTTTTTTTCTTTTTATGCACCCTTTTGAGGGTTTTCTTGATGTCCCAGCAAAAGAAACACTCAGAACAGCATTTTTTCTCATCATCAATACCCAGGCTTGAAATATCCTTAAGGGTTATTCTGTTGCCAGTTAATGTCCTCAGATGTCCTTCCAGTTTTCTCTGGCAAGCAATATCAAATTTCAGGGAGTTGCACACAATGCAAACCAAAGTATTTGTGCCTTCACCAAAACAGGTAATACCAGATGAAGGGAATGGCTTTGGGTTTTAACTTAGAAAAGAAAGCAACAGGGTGAGAGGGAAAGTTTGTGATGAGAAATTTGAAGCAGTCTTCAAAAAAATAAGCACACTTTCTTCTCTCTTGCCAGACTCTCTAATGGTGTTCTCTTCCTCATGTCCTCTGCAGCTGTCCTCATGACATTCACAAACCATTGTGCCTAGGACCAAATACTTTTCAAATTTCACACTTCATGGGGCACAGCCTTCAAATTATAAGATACAAACACAAATATGCCACATTTGGTTTAAGCCTCAGAATCAAATATACAGTAAGGCAGAAGAGCCTACTGCTGCTTGACACTGAAGGGAGCACTTTGGTCTAGACCTGTATAGCTGATTTATGACCATAAATATGCAAGACTGCAGTACCAGGTAAGTCTCATTTGTTAGAATCAAATACATAGAAAACTGGTTTGGAGCATGGCTCCAGCTGTATACAACTAAGCTATGCTGTGTTATAGATCCATTGATTAATCATTTTATTAAGTTAATTTATATTTTTTAGCAAACTTGTCTTTTAATGTTTCTATTGTTGGTTACTCTTTGCTATGGCTATTACATGTGTACTTTAGAAGACCCAAAACTTTGATATTTGTCTTTAAAATACATCATAGATAACATATTCTTGATGGACCAAAACACATGTAACACCAAATTTTTATGAATAACTTCATCACATGAGTTATAGTAAAGGTAAGATGAAATGAATAGTACAAGTAGAACACAAAAAAGTTGACTTCAGATATATTTTGAGAAAAACATATCAGGGACAAGCATTTTAAAATTAAACCCTATTATCTGACTGAAACAAAGCCATAGAGTGGAAATTGCAACACAAGAAATCCTCAGAAATACCTTCTTTGAACCAAACGGCAAAAAGGAGATCATTTTTTTAAATATCTTGAAAAATTGTGTAGCTAAGAACTACAATGTTCTAGCATGAGACTTACTCTAAAGAAAACCACATCTGTGCTTTTAAAAATGGAGTTTTCTACAAAATCTTTATAAAAGACTGACTCCTGGGGGTAGTAGAAATGGGGACATGACAAGAGAAAAACTTTTCAAAAAGGTTTTTGGCTTACAACACAATCTAATACAAAATTGGCAGTCTGATACTGGTAGTGCTAATTCCAGCAATTTAAGTAATTTCTACACCCAGTCTAGAAGCTATTAAAAACATGAAAACTAGTGAGCATAGCAGATACATTCATATCTTACTTCCAGTGAAAATTACCACTGGAACAGAAAAAAATCTGGTGCTCATCCTAACTAACAAAATTCCTCCTCTTGATAAAAGGTTGGAAGAGAGCACTTCGCACTTCTTGATCTGATCAGTGTTAAGTATGGCTATTTATAAAGCAGGCAAATTCAAAATATACATTGATATACTCAAACTGGTATCAAGAGTCCATTCCAAACTCAGTATCATCCAGGAGAGTGATCTGCTGCCAGTCTAAACTTTTTTTTTTTAAGAGAAAACTGTAGGCTCATTAAGATGACTACTAATTAACCTGATAACTCCAGACTGAAATTAACTTTTTGTCAAGAAAACAAGACCTACATCAACTTCAACGTAACAAAAGCTTGGTTTAAGACACAAGCAATGGAGTATAAACAGGAATAACATTCCTTCAGGTGGTTGCTTTTCGAGTTTGTAAGCACAGACGAGCCTTTTGCATGTCAGGGTTTTAGTCTGAAGATGGACAATAAGATCCTCTCATTACTGACTGTAGTTGACAGTCACCAAAATCACACAAAAGAAGCTCAAAGGTGGATCATTGCACACCTACACTGGTGTTTCTACCCACCTCAACAATGACAGGTCTATGATGAAGGTCTCTGGGCTACAGTGAACAAAAGCAGGTCTCTGAAGTAAATAAAATACCTGTTGAATAGCCACTGGAAACTATATGATAGATAAAGCCTGACAAAGCCCCTTGATGGGGGCTTCTCTCTTTTCATAGAAGGTTTCAAGTTTTCTTTCCCTCATGTCCCTTGCTTTTTTATTTTTTTTTCCCCTCCATTTTGTGCTGATTCTTTAGCAGATATTTTTTATTAAATGCAAATATTTACTATGCCACAACCTATATTGTTTCATGCCATACTGACTTCCGCGGAATGTTTTAATAAATTCATGGGAAAAGCATTACCCAAAAGAAGAGACTAAACTGATCCTAGAAAAGTTTGTACATTGTTGGACTTATAAATACTCCTTACAAATTTGGAGTAATTTAAAAATCTCTGGAAATACCAAAACAAATCCCAAGATACAGTACTAACACTTCAATTCATCTCAAAGGTGAAAAGCATAATATTCTTCACTGTCAACAGAGGAAATGTGGGGGTTTAGGCACTAATTTTAGTTGCTTACTGTTCTGAACTACATGTGAATTTTTTGGGATCACAGGGTTAAAAACCAAAAACAAACAAAAAAGTAAAACCACAGCCCCCTCTCCCTCCCTCCTGCAAAATAATTCGAGTCTTTTAATCTTCAAAGGTGGATAAACTGAACCAGTTTACCTTACAGCATCATTTGGGCACTGAACTACATAAGGTTTTTTCCCAGTAGTAATGAACCAACAGTTCTATAGCCCAATTTCTAGCTCTATCCTACACACCACTGCAAATGTTTTTCTTTGTTGTGTGCACATACTATATGCTGGCAGATATTATGAAGAAGAATTCTTATTTGAAATTTCCCAGGGAAAAAGCTTTTCAAAGTTATGAACCCTGTCCAGAAAAAATTAGGGCAAATGAAGACTAAAAATTTTATTTGAAAATTAAAATTTTGTATAAAGGATTAGTTCTCTACCTGAAAACACCAATTTATTTCTGTTTAAGACAGTGAAATCTATCACATGCTGTATTTTATAAACTGTAATTTACTTTAAGTCTTCATCTAACCTCTGAATCACAAAATCTTCTAATGCAAACAAGTATCTTAGAATTTTATGTGGAATATTTCGATATCCAGTGTGATTTCATTGGTGATCAAGAACAAGAAGCCAAGAAAAGGTGAACAAACTATAATCTGTGTTTTGAAGGAACATCAGGCACTTTCTAAGGGAGGGCACACACAGTTAGTTCTGCATAAGAGTTGCACCACTCCTGAAATACTCACTAAGTCACTTTTTGCTGAAAAAAAAACCACTGAAGAAATCACTGCTTTAAATTATCTACCTTACTAAATACATCCTCTATTTTCCAACAAGCTGTTTAAGAATCTCATATCAGCCTGTAGCTTCTAGCAGCCTCAATTTCATTCAGCCTTACCAAAACCATTGCTGAAGAGGACAGTCTGCTCTGAACAAAAGCAAATCATCCCTATTAATTCTGTTGAAAGTACATTCACTATAACCCTTGAAATATTTGTGTTTACAACCAGCATGCCAGGGAATGACAATCCAGACTGTGCAAGAAGCTGAATTCAGGTAAAAAGGAAAATACCTCTGCAATTTAAAGACTGTGCATCTATGGTGTCTTCTGTTTCCACAGAAATCTGACTTTCAGTGTAATATTAGTTGTAGTCTTGAGGTGAGGCTTTTTTTAAGATCAGAATAGTAATGCCTCCTCCATCAAAAAAAACCCCATAACCTTCATGACAGACACCTAGGCATTTAGTTCCTATGTTCTTTCCTACTATAATTAATAATATTAAGCAAAAAATTTAAAATGTAAGAGATCCAACCAGAATCAAACCAATGTTTGAATTACTGATCAATTATCAATCTGTTCTAACTTGCATATAATAAAAGGGTGCAATTGGCACAATATTTTCTTATAATCTGACTTCCCTGACTGGGCTTTTCACAGGAAACTTTAATCTTTAATGCTTCATCTACAGCAATAAAATAATTATCAAAAGATGTTCACAGGAATGAAAGTCAGAACTTCCTCAGCACCCAAGAAGAAATAATTCAGTTCTACAATACAGTTTTAGTCACTGCTACCTACACGAAACTGCTGTATTAGAATTAATATTAATGAACCCATATGTATATTTTTTACATACACTGGCATACAATTTCCATTGTTTGAACTGACTTTAGCTTATTTTATTTGCTACAACATAAATCTTTAACTAGATATTATAGTTTAAAGTACAGCAGGCTGTCCATCTCTTGGAAACATGCATACAAAATCCTGCCTATGGAACTCTGTTGATAGATACATGATGATTGAATACAAGTTTTGCCACCTCTTCAGCCAAACAACTGCAGCTTGTAATTCCAGACTGAAGCTTGGATACACTGTAATGACATTCACCTCTATTTAAATCTATGCTTCGTGCCAAGCTTCTATTTTTCCAGCCCCTATTTCAAAGGCTAGGTCTCACTTCTGGAAATCTAACATGGCAGAGGTAACCAATGACATTAGGGTTCCACCTTTAAATAACATTTTTCTTGGCTTGTGTTACTATGTGATGCTCTGCAGCTGCAGTGATTCAGCCAATTATACCTGGTTCCATTACACAAAAGCATTACGTGTAAAATTCTCCATAAAAATTCTATTTAATTCTAATTGTTAAATGTACTCTGTATTAGTTATTAATCTGTTGCTTACAAAGCAATACTGGAGCAGCCTGTTTTCCACTTTTTCAGGACTACAGAAGTTTAAGGAAAAGCAAAGGAAAGGAAGTAAATTCTTACAGTCATTGGTGGCTAATTCTGCTCTATCTTTTACTTACTGTTTATTGCACTGTGTTTTAGGAGAAATCTTCTGGAGACAGGACACCTACTTGGATTTCTGAATCATGGAATTATTTGTTTGTTGAAATACTTTGGTTATAATTCACCTTCCTTTGAACAGCAAGTCTTCCCTTCAATAAGCTCACTAGACCTGGACAGAGGAATACAGCTTGTTACACTTCTGAAAAATCAACTCTTATATGGGTCCTACATGACCTTACAGAGCTAAAGCAGAATTCTCGGCATAGTTAATGAGTATGATTGATCCAAACCTCATAGGATTTAATAATAAGGTCTCAAGAGACACAGAAAGCCAGTGTTCTCAGGGCTACTCTCACACAGAACAAGAGCTGCAGATGTGCTCTTTGGATTAGAGCAATTCTATCTGTTTATCTTTAAGCACAAGATGGATGTACAATTTGATGACAAGACATTAGAAAGCATCATGAAGACATTACTACCAAGTGTGCTCCAGTGGGTACAACATATGCTACTGAGATACCAGAAATATGATGTAAGGATAAGATATTGCCCAGGGAAATCATTTACTGAAAGCAGATAAACAAAGCATGAAGTGCAAAACCCAATATAACACAGTTGCTGTTGTAGCATAGTAGAAAGTTGACTAATGTAAAACAATGCCTCAGTTTCACTGATCTTTATTTCAAGAATGTACCAAAAACGCTATGTTATCAAAAGTAAAATGATTCCAGCTTCTTGTGTGACAAATTTTAGCCACAATTGGAATAGTAATGGGACTCAAAGAAATCTAGAAAAAAAACCAGTTCTTGCCTCCTAATAAGTGTAGCCACTTGATACCGGGCAGCTCTGTCCAGCTAAGTCACTAATCTCAGCCAAGTCGTCCAAGGAGTAAAGGCATTGCACGTAGCATCTGCCTCAAGCTTCATGGGGATCAGAAGTAGTTTTGGAGTACTTACCAAGTACTCTGTCTTTCTTCAAACTCAGTGTGAGAGTAATTCACCATTCTCTGAAGAAACATAAGTCTCCCGCAAACTATAGGGAGGATGTGACCCAAAATATTTCACAAAGGGACTCAGAGTAACCTGCAAAGGCAGATACCTACATTTTTACTACTCTGAAACCTGTATTTGGCATCTACAGTGCTTCAGTCCTTAAAAGGAATCATCTACTGATAATATTTGTACCACATTGTAAATGCTGAAAATTATTTTGAAAAGATGAAAATGAAAGAGCTGCCAATCTGTCAAAAACTTGGCAAGCACATAAGACTGAATGAGAGAAGGCTTCGTAGAAGGAACACATCTGGAGTGATATCTGTGCTTGCAACTTCCCTATAAACAACTCTTTTATTAAGTGATGGTTTTGCCTCAGAAATGCAATCCTTACCAATCCCACAGCCACACAGCAACCTTGATCAATTAATGCTTTTAAGCACTTTGACACTGGCTATTACAGAATTGCAAAGATCTACTATTACTTTCTACTTTGTGCTAGAAAATATCACCTAGCAGGAATGGGGTACACAAAAATCAATAAATTAAAGTTAAGTAAAAAAATTTGACATTTGCCAACCATATGTTCATTCACCATCCTCAGAAACAGTATATAGAATATATTTATGCTTGAGTGATATTTCTTTAAGTTTTAACAAATGTGCTGAATCACACAATTGTAAATACTCATATTTATTACAACCAGACTTAACAGCAGCTGAAGCAGACAAAATATTTTCATTTAATTCAAATGCTGTTAAAAACCTTTGTGTTTATATCAGAGTAAGAATAAACCACAATAGCTATGAGGAAAGATATCAACCAGTAATAATCCAAACCAATAATAAGTTGCAAGATGATGCATCACACATTTCTGTCTGATTGTTCAGCTGTCCTGGGATCAGCAAGCTTTTACCTGTTTAAAATTTTGTTCATCAGAGTCTACTCAATTTGCAGATACAATCATTTTGTCATTTTTCTTCTGCAAAGTATAAAAGCAAGTTTGTCAGAATCATTGTCTCACCATTAATATTAAAGCTCTTCATTATCTCTTCTGACAGTACAGAGCAGTCTTCCAACATCCTAGGGAAAATTCTAATTCATTCATGAAAGTCAGAAGCACAGCAAATACTGGGAGAATTGCACATAGTTTTCAAGACCAGTGAAAAAACTGGATTTTGGCCATTGTTCATGAAAGGACAGGAGCTACTGACGACAACTACAAATGTTTGTCATTTGTCTTTATTCAGCTTTACAATTAGGCCCAGAAGTGCTTGCTAAGCTCTGAAAGTAGAGTCCTAACCTACAATAAAGCTCATCTTTAAACACTACCAGAGGAAGCAGTTAGGTTCTAGCTCTCTAGGTCAATGCATTTGATAGGTAAGCCCAACAAAATCTACCTATGGAAATTTACTGCTTATCACAAAGTACTTGCTAATCAACTACAGTACAATTAAGCTCAAAACATAAACTGTAACTGCTCGGCTTTCTCATAAAGCTTTACTTTAGGAAAAAAGCGATCAAAGTTTTAATTTTAACTCCAGAAAAGCGAAGTATACCAGAATGCATTACTGAGAAAAAACTACAGGGCTTCTGTGGAGCAGCAAATCTTCCTAACTGTTTAGTCCAGAGAATGAAAAATTCTCTATCAGAATAACACCAGGAAAAGAAGGCAGAAACTGTTTATTGAGGTCTCTGACAAGATCACTGAAGTTATTAGCACATTAGCACTGAAGTTAGCACCCACCAGGCCAGCATGAAAGGCATACCAGATCAGTTCACAAGTCAAAGATCAGCAGAGACTACCTCAAGTGAAAACTTCTATAGTCAAGCTTGACTGTTGCCAAAATAAAAGCAAGTATATTCATAAACTGGTTGGCAGGTATGGGTTTACCTTTAGCAATCAGCTTAGATCTTCAGCTATCAGTAGAAGTGGAACCCAAATCAAACCTACAGCTATTCTAGTAAACATAAAGCAGGCAGCAAGTGTTCCAAGAAGACTGCATCTATGGTCTCCCACAAAGACAGGCTGAGAGTCTAATGTTGTCACACAACAGTAAGTATTAGTACCAAATATTATCTCTATTTGCCTGTTAGCTAATAGGCCACCATACTTTAGAGATTGAGCTTTGAATAAGCCATCTGTAGTTAAAAAAAAAATAAAGGTAGTATTCTTCTCTCATGGGCACAAAAATATCAAATTGAGACTTCCCAAGGGAGAAGCAGGATGGGTTCCTTTTATCTATTTTCTTAACTTTCATTTCAAATCTAACATATTAGTGAATCAAGAGGGCATTCTGAAATACTAGTAATAAAAGAATTCCTATGGTCTCTAAAGTATAGTACCATAAATGTTCTAAATTTTGACCATTTGGCATTTTTCTTGACTTTTTCCTCATCTTAAAGGACGTACACCACAATAAGCTATGCTGATCAAAACAGATCTCTTCATGACTTTGAAAAGAACGTAGGTGAGTTTAGATTGCAGTCACCCTGTTATGGCTCTAAAAGATATGGTCCTATTTAGTGTCTACCCCACTGAAAATTTTAACTGAAAACTGGAGAGGCATGACCTTAGTTTCACTTTCAAATAACTATTCTCCAAAAGAACTATACATCCTGGGGGATCTGGGCTTTGAGTCCAGCCACCCAATTGTACTGCCAACACATTACGTTCACCTTGTGCTCCTTAAAGGGCAAGCCTACAAGTAACAGTGACTTTAGATATTCCCTTCTGATGAATTTTAAAGCCTTCAGGTAGACCAACCTGGGTTCAACAGAGAGTCAAATTCTGATGGATATCACCATTTAGGAACCACTCAGGATTTACAAATTTTGTATCTTTACAGGAAAAAGTACTGAGTACTCTCTCTCATAAAATGTATTTAACTTCACTTTTTAATTTTTTTTTTTCTCTACAGAGTTTCAAAGTATGGATATATTGCCATTCCTTTGAACTTAATTCCCATTAAAAAGCCTGGTGACTTCATTTTATATTTATTTATTTATCACATTGATTTTAGGGTCTTATATGGGGTCTCAGGGTTTTGATAATGACAGGTACGACACGAACGAAATAAATTTCTCTTAGCAGTCACATTCAAAAAGAGACCAGGAGTATTGCTGCTTTCAGGTTGGATGTTCATTCCTTAGTACACCTTTTCCTTTACAGCATGTATATATATATGTATGCATGTATGCATTATATTTACATACACCATGTTAATTCTTGGGTATCTACATTATCATGGCCAAATTCAGTGCCCAGGAAATGCCCACTAAGGAAAACATACAGAACTAGCTACTTGCTTACCTTTTACATGGTTAACACTAGGTAAGTTGACTCCCCAAAATGCTACAGCTTTTCAGGGTAGGCAAGGGACTGACACTCATTCAGTAGAAGATACAATGGATTAGACGTGGCTAATCCATTAGAAAAGAAAATGACCACAGCACATCTAGGTATACATCACACTCTGTGGAAGCATCTCTTCCCTCCCTTATGTATAAATACTGCAGTAACTACAGTATTAAATAAATTATTCTGGTTTCTATTTCTAGCAGCAACTGAATAATGAAATTTGAGAAGCAATAGCAACAGTTTGTAGAGCAAGTAAAAATTAACTGCAACTTCCCAAACAATTGTCCCATCTTTCCACTACTTGATGCTGCATTTCCTTAAACTACATGTAGATAACTTCACTTCCCCAGATAGCTTCTTTTCTCCCCTTTCCTCATATCATTTCTCCATTCTCTATACACATACAAAATTTTTCTGACTGCTTTTGTGCATTCAGGAAGATTTCTAAAGCAAAGCAAATCCGAGGTGAAATGGCTGAATATTACACAAAGGAGAGAACTATTACTGTAAAATCTTTCCAGTCCCTCCTCAGCTTTCGGATTCTCAAAAACTCACTAAAATGTCTGCTCATGTCAAATCTGCACACTTCTCAGTGTTTAAGATTAACTATATTTGGGGTTGAGAAATATGATTTTTATAATGCTGTAATATTCTCTGATACATGTGCTTAATATTTTAATATTAGAACAACACTACTAAATGAATTATTGTAGTATCATTTAATGTCATATTACAGTTAATATGAAATCACACAACATTTCTTCTGAGACACTTTACACCTTGGTCTTCTGTTCATAAATGAAGTACCAAAGTCTCGTAATTATTTGTTACACAACTTACTCCTTCTTGCTATAACTCATTTATTAAAATGTCCTATTTATTGGCATAGCTAATTATTGCTTGTCTGAACACCTTTCCTCCCTTGTCTCTAAAGTATGCCAGGGATGTTTTCAGACAAATTGTACCATCATTTTAAAATACTGTGCAAAGTATATTTCACAAAAGTATGTAAAGTTATTTTAGGAGTAGTAATTTCATTGGGTTTTTTCTCAGCAGACATGTTGCCTTCATAATGAAACACAGGAGAGACATATGTATGATAAAAACCCTTAAAATTTTCATCTAAAATTGATTGTGAGAAGCAAAGCAGTAGAAACAAGAAAAAATTACCTTTAATACCTCTGTTAACATTTATCGAAAGGAAGGATTCAAATAATACCTTTCTTGATTTGACAATATTTTTGGATTTCCAAGATTAAGTGCAAATCACTGAAGCTAAGCAAAATAATTTTTAAATGGAAAAGTTGCTCTGCATAGAAATTCAGACAACTATGCTACAGTCATGATGCTAAAATGGCATCTTGAAATGACATTTCGGTGACACATCATTGAAATTTTAACATCTTTTAGGTTTGGAATATAAAATAGAGTATCTTCACCTTTCTGGGTTTGAAGCAGGAAAAATTTTGACTGTTTTGCTTACAGTTTTGCAAATTATCATGTTTTCCCTGTCCATCAAAGCAAATCATCTGAACTCCACTAGTGAAGTAACTGGGAATACATCAACTCAAATTATATTCACAGCATTACTGGATCAGACTATATCTCAAGTTATTCATCAAGACTCCCATCTCAGGACAACTACGACTGAATCCCCTGAAGTGTTAAGCTTCACTGATTATCCAGTTACCAAAAAGTAACCAAACATTGGATGAATATATTATTCAATTATACATTGCTAAGCATAACTAAGTTTTCTCTACAGTCACAGAAAAGCAATGGTATTGTATTTATTAGTTTTTACAATCAAAGGGAACTAGTATCACAGACAAAGACTTAACAGTTCAGTTCTATCTAGTTCTATCTTTCTAAAGCAAGTATTTTAAAGATATAATTTCTCACACTAATGTGAGTTCGTGCCTGTGTTCCTTACTCATGAGGAAAGAATCAGAACATCTTTAAGAAAAGTGCCACACAAAGTTCACTTACAAAAGTGTATACATAAGTATAGAGGCTCTAAGGCATATAAGGAAAAAAAGTTGCAGCTGTCTCTTAAACAAAACTCCCATTTAAGACAGACAGTACTCTGCCTTTTGCAAAATTAGTATAAGCAACAAGCAACCTATCAACACTAATTACATATCACTACCTACTATTTCAAACAAAGTAGAGCATAATTTTTGCGCATCCTGGAGTGATTCCATCCTAAAAGAGCTGTCTAGCAATGTAGTGTTATTATCTCCTTATGCTGACACCAGCAGACTGCATTCCCAAAACAGGCTGCCCTACCCCTTCTGCTTGCTCCTAAAGTCATGCTGTACTCCTTGCTGGATTAGCAAAAGTACTTCTGTGAACATCAGACGAACTAGATAAAGAAATTGATTTGAAATAAAACTGAACCATGGGGAATGGGGAGAGAAGCTTGGAGCAGTTTCTTCCTCCAGTTTGCTCTACGGACACACCAACAGCTGTGCCATATGTGAACAGCAAATGAACTAACAGGCAAAGGAAGAGGCCATCACTGTCTTTCTCAGTAGCATGCTGGTTTAAAGCAAATCTTGAAGCAGGGTGCAAAACCGAGAAAAAAAAATTAATCACTCTGTAAAACTGTTTGTTTTCCTTCCCACAGAGGACTCTAAATAATTAGCTTATTTTGGATGCCAAGCAATTAGATAGTTGAAGACTTTTGCACTAAGAGTGACCATAAATTATCTATTTAACTGCCTATGAAGTGATTCTTCTGCAAATAAGCACATGTTTAAATTTATTCCCATACAGTCCTACAGCCTTTTAAAAATGTGACTCATAAGTGTATCCTCATTTTTCCATAAGCTTTTTGATGAAAGTAAATATACGTAGAAATTTCTAAGAAAAAGCCCACAAAAATGCCAGTAACAACAACAAATCACTCTCTTACTTCCTTCTGCCTCTTAATAGTAGTGGAAAGAATTCTGTACAGTGAAATTTTAAGTTGTAATTGTAAAAAATAGTTAAAACTGACAGAAGTAAAACTTGAAGTCATTTGAATAGCTTATATTAAATGTTTCCTAAATATGTGTCTATGTCCAAACAGGTCACTGGGCAGTAGCACACCTTAAAAATGTAAGAGATTTTTTCCAAGCAAAACAGTTCTGAATGTAGAATTCTCAAAAAGTTCAATTTGAGAAGGATTTCTGGGAAGTTGGTTCTATGTTTCTTTACAGATCAGGTTGACTACTCACTTTCAATTACTCCAAGGTCTATTTAGCATGACCACTCAGGAAGTTCTTGTGAATCTGTCTGCTAACTCTAGACCTTGAAATATGTAGAAACTTTTATTTCAACAAAAAAATTCAAACAACTGCAACACAGAACAATCCAGTGTATTTGGTAATTGTAATTCTAGTATTGTTTATGGGAAAAAACATATAAAATACCTTTATTTTCAAAAGCTTTCAAATGTTTCAAGAATATTTACCTCCTACTGTATGGGTTGCATTTTTGGTCTTAAAAAGTGAAAACTGGCTAGATCACCAGCCTAAAGGGTTAATACAAAACCTAATGAGTTCCTCACTTAAAGACACCCCTTAGGGGTCAATATGGCTTAAGATCTTCATTAATGGCTTGAGCAACAAAACAGAGTGCCCCCATTAAGTCTGAAATTGTATCAAATTGGTAGGAGCTACCAAGACACAGGAGAAGGCAAGGCTGCTACAAAGGAGACCTGGGTTGTCAGAAACATGAAGTTCAGCACAGGCAAATTCCAAACTCTACTTTTGGAACAGATAAATCTCAGGTACCAGTACAAGCTGGGGATGAATGCACTGAAAAACAGCTTTGCTGTATGAGCTTTGCTGTATCAGCAGTGAGGCCCTGCAGCAGCAAATGCCAACCACATCCACAGATGTAAGCAAGTCTGGACAGCAGGCTGAGATGATTATTTCCCTCTACTCAGCAGTTGTGAGACCACATCTTAAGTGCCATGTCTAGTCTGGGGTTTTGCAGTATATGATGGTTTTGGAGAGAATCTGGCAGAGGAGCATGAGACTGCCACAGGACTTTGGCAAGGGAAAATCAAGACAGCTGGGATGTTCAGGTTTGGGAAGAATTCTTCCTGCCGTCTTCAAATACCTAATGGGAGGCTCCAGAGGAGCAAAGCCACACTTTCCCTGGAGGTCCACAGAGATAAGAGGCAAAAGACACAAAACATAGCAAAGGAAATTCTGAGTAAATGTTAGAGAAAAAGAGATGACAGTGATGACCGTAAAACTGTAGAACTGTAGAATTGCTGAAGGAGGTTGTGGAATCTCCAGCCTTGAAAACAATAAAAGATTTAACTGAGAACCTTACCAAAATAGGTTCTGGTATGAGCAGAAGGTTGAATTAAACCATCTCTGGAGGTCCCTTTCAATATAAAACATAATGATTCTATAGTTTTATTCTCAGTTCTAAAACGATATGGAAATTCGGTCAGTTCTGAGTTAAACATTTATAAGGAATAAGCTTCAGACCTAACACAAGCATTCAGATTATTTTTTAGGATCATGGCCCAGCTACATACCATTTCACAGGTTCACTGAAGTAACTGGGCTGTAAACCAAAACATAATTAGATCTCACACTTTAAAAAGTATTGGCAATTCAGTTTCATATGTAGAATTTCTCACAGCACACAGGAAAAATTAAAATCCAGAACAAAATTTCCTTTCTTAAACTTCTTAAAATCTGCAAAGATGATGAGGGAATAGCTGTGAAAAATAGATACATATTTCCTCCTTAAGAGCAGCACTAACCCACTGCAGTGTAAGTATCCGTGGGTCCAGATATTTGGGCTTAAACTGCACCTTATTTTATTTTCATTCAATGTGAAATCAGCAAAGGAATTCTTGTTTTCATCAATTCCACAGGCATGCAGACAACTTTGCTAACATGCAAATTTAATGACAAAGATACTCGTTTCATCTTCACATTTAGACTTCAGGTTTTAATGGCATTAGGAAAGCAAGAAAATTAGCATCCCCAGACCTGTTCATCTGCTTCTCTCACCACAATGGCAAGCAATGGAAGGAGCAAGATTAAAGCCCAGGGTATGGATATCATTTTAGAGCTATTCAAATACAGAGAAGCTAAATGATCATACCTCAGCTGTACACGCCTATTGCAACTCGTGTTTCACTTCCCAAATATACTGGGTTTAAAACAGAGCAGACTGCAGTTTTGATAACATCTGCTACAACAAATAACAAAAAAAAAAAAGGAGTGTGAAGTCTGATGAATGTTTAAACAGAACATTTTTTATGGATCAGCTAAATCTTTTCTGCTTTTTAATTAAAAGTAAAGAAAATGGAACTTAATTATCCTGTAAAGATTAGCTTGTGGGCATCTTCCTGTAAATTACTTCTAATTGAAAGCAAATTGTCAAGTGACATTCAAAGTACTGTCCTTTAAAACACAGCTGTTCTATTGCTGATTTCAGTACATTACAGTGCTTTCTTGTTACAGTAAGGCATATTTGAATATTTTAACAATTTGACTGGTTTTGTATGGATTTCCATTTAGTATATCTTAATCACATTCCCTCCTCCAAAAATCGGAACTGGTTTAGTATGGATTTCCATTTAGTGTATCTTAATCACATTCCTGTCTCCAAAAATCAAAAGAAATCTTAGCTACATTTTGTACCAAATATTCTAAAGTCATCTCTCTCAACCTTTTATTTTGAAGCTCATTGATTAATCCCTGATTAGCATATGGCAAGGGTAACTGGCTAGTAGCCTGCTACCTGAACCATTCCTAGTGCTGGGAGCCAATGCATTAGCAAAAACATTTTAAATATTTGAAGCAATTTCAAGTAGTTTTATTGTATCAACTACAAACTGAAAGTTCACAATCTTTTTTTCTTTCAGCTATTTATAAAATCTTGGGACAGTATTTTATACAGTTTCATAGTAGAACATTATCAAATAGCAAGATAAAACTATAGTACATTAATATAAGTTTATCAAATATATTCAATCGCTTTGATAAGCCACTTAAATATGACTTATCATTCCACTTAGAACTGTAACCTCTACCCAAAAACCTGTTACTGCCTTTTATTAGATCTTCCTCAAAATGGCAAGATTTCATTTGGATGGATTAGGTTTCAGCCTTCTCCTTGCACACATGCTCATCTACTCCAGAAAAAAGTAACTTTATCCTACAGTCATAAAGCCAAAAATAAACAGAGATGAATTTCACATTTCCACAAAAAATTACCACAGCACTGGGCATTTCTAGTGTGACCCTTCAGTTTTTACAAGCTTTATTTTCTCCTAGACTCTGAATTTACACACTTCTCTGCAGCAGTGGAAATAGATTCTTAAAACTTTTCACATCAAAGTGTAGTGCTTTTACAGCATTAGGCTCGAAAAGCATGACTACAGCTGAAAGGTGGCTTAAGAAGGCAACATGTTTGTACACATTTGTTTCAGACAGCAAGTCTGTTTGCGTATTAGAGGTGTGACATGACCAATTGCACAGCTTACCAGCACACAGCTGATGGTGGGCTCGAATCCATCCCATGACATGGGAGGGGGTGAGCTGGAAGGGACTGCTCAGGGGATCATTTACTTTTCCTCAGAACTAACTGCACATACAGCTTAGCCACTTTGTAAGGAAATAGTGGTATCCCTGGGAACCTGCTGCTTGTGAACACCTCACAATGCTTCCCTTCCTCTTTTTATCTCCAGTATGTATGGCAAATGCCTTGTGGCTCTCAGTCAAAATCAGACTCATGTGTGCTTCAAAGGGTTAATGTTTGCCACACTAGAAAGGTGTTTATAAATATGTTATGTCATCACTGGATTGGGGAAAAATTACTCACTTCTTTTAGTTAGTATAAAGTTGTAAATATTAATCTAAAATAATAGGAATAACTTTAAAGCATATTTTTAATAAGATCTTCATTCTATTTGAATTCAGTATCTTTGGTTTCCAATCAGGCTATCAGGCATCTGAACAACTTAGAAAAACTATTAAAAAAAAAGTAAAAACCAGGCAGGCAAATTTTTATTGTTTTTTGGTTTCTATTCCCCAAATTTAATGTGGCATTTATTTTCTCCCACTTTAAGCAAGAATGATATGGGAAAGAAAATTATCTTGCATCATGTCTTAAAGGAAATGAGATGCATGGTTATTCTTATATATTGTGGGAGTAAAATTAGAAAGATTATACCATATTCTGCATAAAATGCTCTTACATCCCTAAGACATAAAGAACATCCCCTGCTCACGAGCAGTGGTTTTCAATCTCATCTGCAGGTTGCACTTGAAGAACATCCCACGTGATCAGCAGCTGGTGTCAGCTCAAAGAACCCAGCTAATGTCCTCACAAACATTGTAAGCTCTGCAGTAGTCATCTAGTACAAGAAGAGAAACAATCATCAACTATTTGTTCTTTGATACTAAATTTCAAAATTTATGACACAGCAAAATAGACTAGTAGTGATTCTAAAGAACACTGGAGATGGAAACCAATAAAAAATTGTGCAAGTAAAGCATTTAATATCTTCATGAAATTACAACACTGGGAGAGTTAATTTTGACATGGATTAATTATTGAGACTCCTTATTGCTTCTGATATCTGGAGACAAACACGTGTGCAACCAGGGTGTGCCTCGGCAGCCTCATCAATACCACGAACGATGTCTATGAACTGTGCCAACAGACTGCTCTGTAGGTTACTCAAATATATGCAGAATAGAGTATTGAAGCTGGGCCTAGAAAGAATTAAAGATCATTACTCTCCTAAAAAGAATTCCTGAGATCACTTGAACTTAATACGCCCTTCTGACACTCCTCCTTCAACATTTCATTTTTTCCCTCCTTTCTCCATGTGGTATCCAGACAGGCACATCCAGTGCAGTGTACTGACAGTGAGGGGGAAGCAGAAGCTGAACTTCATGACTTTAACAAAAAACATTTTTTAATGTTTTAATTTATAAATGTCTTGTTGGTTCTTGCAGTAATGTTCCACATAATCCTTCTGCAAGATTGCTGGCATTTACTTTTGTTCTGACATCTATCATGAAGAAAAGACAGGAAATTGATAATGCACATTAAAGGTTCTCAGAAAGTTCATTGGAAGTCCCTCTAAGACCTCAGGTGAAGTAAGCTTAGTGTTTCTTCAGACGCTGAAACATATTAACTTAAAAACACCCCAAAACCTCCAAAACTAAAACAAAAACAAAACTGAAAACAACAACAACAAATACAAAGCCACAAAAACCAAGCAAACAACATCAACAAAATCCACACACATGTCAAGAAAGACCAATGTGCCTGTCACTGAATCTCAGGTACTCCTGGCAAAAAAAGAGATTTAATAATTTAAAAAAAAAAAAAATTGAAAAATCATTCAAACCTTGTGGAGGAGGAGAGGTATTAACAGAAGACTCACCAAATGTACCATCACTCGAAGTAGCACAGAAAACTGGTATATAAATGGTGCCAAATGCTGTACATAGCCATAGCCAAATGTGCCCTCAAAATCCTTGAGATGTTTTCTTGCAAAACATACAATTAACACAGGATTCAAATTTCATTTCTCTGTGATAAGCATGACACATTTTACCACCACTATTTAAACTTTTCCCAATGGGCACACCATCCATCTTCCATCACAGAAAAATGGAAATAAAAAATTTAAAACATTTGAAACAAAAATATTTTAAACTAAATTCAAACTTTAGATTTTAGACTCATATGACATGTTTTCTATAAATTAGTTTACAGAAATTAGTCTATCAAAAATTAGTTTACTTTTTTTAATTACACTCAGAGCCAACAGTATAACCACATTTTTCACACATGGATGCTTATTCAGTGCAGGAGTAAGGAGCAGGTAAATCCCATGGATCTATGTCCCTAGTATTGATCCTTCCTTCTCATTGAAGATGACAAATTTAGAGTTATTTCTTCCCTTTCCACAGCGGATTCTTTAGTATGAATATAAATCCAACTATAAAAATATTAATAATTCTATTGCTATCATTACAGTCATTATAATTCTTATACATTCCTTGAATTACAGTGCTATTTTAAGAACATTAACAGACTTATAGAATCATAAAAATAGTTTTCTTCTTTCAGTAAATGGAAACAGATTCTTTATGACATCACAGCATTTCCAGAGCAATGTCACTGTGAGGAAGAAGAGTATCCCTAGACATGAGTGGGTAGCCAGCTTGAACATAGCACAGATCCTAAGCCAAGCTCCAGGACTGACCTACGAGGTACAGACTTGGCCATACAGCTCAATCCACTGCTCCCTTTTTTGAAAGAAACAATTGAAGCCTTTGATCTCTGCAAAAAGCATCAGATTTTAGAAAGGCAGACTTTAAATATTTTCCACAGTTCCTCCTATCCAGACATCACAAAGCCAGAACCCACAAGTAGAATCAAGACAGAGCTTCCAAAAGGTGAAGCAGGTCATTTCAAGGAGTGTAGTGGTTTTCATAAACAAAAGGTAGAGACTAAACCCAAGAACTTTCTTGAATTGTTTGGATCTGGCCTTTCAGACACTATTTCTGGTGTATCAATCCTGCCTAAGACACCAGTACAGCACTAAGGAATGAGTAAGCCTTAAATATCTCTATTCATTAAAGCCAGGTCATTGAAATCCCTGTATCATATCCAAAAATGCACTGATAAACAACTCCACATAACTTTCTACTTCTGAATGAAAATGAAGCCTTCAAATTAGGGTATGTCTACTGAAATTTGGTATCCCACATATAACTAAAATATAAATACTAACAAACAAAATTACTCAAGATTCTGTAGTAGAGGGGGAAAATCCCCCCCAAAATCAGTCTCAAAATGCAATTAAGACATACAAAATCCTAAAACTTCTCTTAGTTTCTTCAGAATAGGCTCTTTGGAATCCTCCTGTCAATCCTCAATGCAGGAACATACACATACATGCACACTATTTCTGACAGATCTAATTTCTTGATTTGAAAAATGGGAGATAAAATTGCTCATACACAAGGATGAACACTTACTCCTTATCCTATGGGAGCTCATGAGAAGATGCTTCCCTATGGCATTCCATGCAAATTTGAATATTTGAGAAAAATTTAACATTAGTAATGTCAGTTAGAATTATTAAATATACTCAAGTTTTACATATGGAAAGATCAGTAAACTTTTTTTATCCTGAAATACCTATCTTTTTAATTATTTTTAAACAACATTTTTCATCTGACTTTTATGCATGAGATGCATACAGAGAAAATATAGATTTCTTACATATATTACAATACCTAAAATTCTACTTTTATTTAAAAACTGAAAGGCAGTCATGTCATATTCCAGTACCTAAGACAGCCAATTGCTGTCTGCATCCTGATATCTGTATCATTACATTATTTATATTATTATTATTAGGTGCCCAACACAATATAGCAACATAGCACAAACTACTGACTTGTTTAAAAAGTGATCTTGGTGTTTGGTTTGGGGTTTTTTTTTAACATGATCCATGATATCAAGAGAGTGTCTGTAAAAGTCAGCATAATGAATTTTAAGGTAGTATTAAATGGAAATTTCAACTGGGTGGATAGAGATAATCTGAAATTCACATTATCCTTCACGAACTCTTCTTTTCTACAGAAACATGGAATAGGCCTTTACAAGAGATCTGTACTCAATAAATTTTTGCATTTTCACATCCACTCCTACACTGTAGAGATTTTCCTACACCAATCTTCCAAGGACAAAAGGAGTAAGAAGCTGCAGCATGGCTAGTTATATACTAATTCTCAGACTCGAGGCTGAAAGACTCAAGACTAGAATGTGCCCCACACTCAGCTATGGGGGATCCCACTCTAACCTTCACAAACTGACAACAAGAAAATGCTTGTTTTCAGTGTTTCTTCCTTGATCATACCCCTTAGATACACAGTTAAAAAAAATTAAAATTAAAAGTTCGCCATCTAAAATTAAAAATTTTGATCAGAATTCTTCAGTGTCAGTTTTGCGATACATCTGGAAATTACTGAGCATCGAGCACATTAAAAAAATAAAATTATTTGGGCTACACATGCTTCCTGAGCTATTATCAATTGGAAAAAGTTTGTGTTATCATAATATCTTTATTATATTATAGATCAGTGCCTGTTGTTTATGGTATCAAGTTTAAACATGTAAACCACTACTTAGACAGATACTCTCCATACCTTTACTCACACAGATGGGCTGCCTTAAGAATAGTCTCTTCAAAAATAGAAGTTTTCACATAATTCACCTCTCAGACTGGAGTATGACTCCTGGGCTATGCAAACAAACAGATGCATCCAGCACTCAAACAACCACATGGGAATTCCTCTCCTCTTGGAAGATGGATTTACATGCACAGACAAAATTTTATGTACTCCTTCTAGCGATGCCAAAGTACTCACTATTTTGTCACAACCTTCAAGAACAAGAACATGAAATTATATAAATCACACCAATACACAGTGTGTGTGAATACATAAATACAACATAAAAATTATAATTTCTTCTCAGATTATGCAAATGACTTAAACTCTGAGTTTTTAAGAATGTATGTGGCTGCTTCCTATCCCATTTCACCTTCTTCCAAGACTACATTCTTTTAGAAATTTTGATCTGTAAATATCAAGAGATAATTTCCCTTTAGAAAGATTTTAGGCAAAGAAAATCAGGACAAAAATTACATTTCGTTTATAAGTTTCTTCCTTTTATGATTAATTTAGAAAAAGTCTTCAGTCTTTGTAATTATTTTTATTTTTTCTTCTAACAAAAGAAGTTGCTAGATTTATCTAAGTTCTTATATGCTATGTTGATCAACAATATAAATCTATTCCCAATATGTAAGCAGGTAAAAATTGCAATCACATAGATTGCCTGCTATTGTTCTAAGTAATCATATAAAATAGAATGTAACTGACTTCTCCAAAGTCTGAGTTCTCTAAGTTTCCTCTCTCTCCATGAGCACAGTAATTGACAGATTAAGTAGGACATTTTAATATATAAGTCTTGAAAGACAAAAAAAAAATCACTAAGTAATTACACAAACACTCAGTAACTCCAAACTAACATGCAATAACAGTCATCCTTCCATATAACTGGAAAAAAGCTCAAAATTGGTATCTACCTTGAAAGTATGAAGTGCTTGTAGCAGAAAGATCACATTAAAAAAGAATGAAAATAAAAGGATAGCCTTAGCTCCACATCCCATCATGTTGTTCTGAGTTCCAGATACTAAAAAAAATCCACAACACTCACAAAAAAACCCCCAACAAACCAATAAACAAAACCAAATAAACAAGCAAACAACAACAACAAAAAAAGCCTCCAAAACCCAAACACACTTCAGAGTTCAACACTGATCTGACTACTAGTCTGATTTTTGGGCGCCTGTTTGCAGATGCGGTAGAGTTATCAATCCAAGCAGACACACAATCCAGGTCCAATGTCACTTCTCCTCATTATGTTAATAGTTAATACATGCAAATGAAAACACTCTAGCAATTTGATTTCTTTGAAGATAGTTTGCATATTGTCTTAGCCATAATGACTGTACACTTCTCTCAGCCTCGATTTATGCAAGGGTAGTTTAGTTCATTTTTATCAGCTCAAGTTCATTTTGGCTGCTACTGGAATGTATGTGTGTGTTTCTTTTTTACCTTTCACCTAATTACCATTCAGGTACCATAAGCAGATTTTTCATGCTATTGGTGTTTTTCTTAATTAAGAAACAAATGAATTCTCCCTAGCAAAAAAGATGGAACAACAGAGTAAGATGCCAGAGGCTGATGTTCTGCTTCTTAATTGAAGCTGCTTCATTGTTAGGTGTCTGTTATGAGGGGGCAGAAGTGTCAGGAGTTTACTGTGAACAGTATAAAAATAGAAGCATAAATAGTACTTTAAAAATTAAAAATTAATTCAGAAATATATATTTTTACTGGCATAAGTCAACTACACTGTTCTCCCTTCCTTTAGGAGAATAGGCTCTTTAAGTGTAAATTATTCTTCCCATACGGAAAGCCCCAGGTTCTAATCACAGCCCAGAGTGAATTCCTTTCTTTTTCCTTTGTCTATTATCTGCACCCCGCTTGTGTGCTTATGTTGTTCAATTAAGGAGGTACCTGAATTTACCAGTGAGAGTAATTTTTCTTTTCATTCATCCTTTCAGCAAAATAAGTCTCTCTTGCTCTCCCTCACTTCCCTCATCCCCTCCCATCCCATACCCCAGGAGTCCCCCTTTTTAAGTCATGCTTTTTGCTTCCTGTCAGTGCTAGGTTTTCCCATGCACTAAAAACATCACCACCACTAACAACTGTAAGAAATTCAGGACAGTATGCTAGGCAAGACAATATTCTTCCACTGTAGTTTAACAAGAAATTTAGAACTTCTAAGCATCAAGGCCTTCTAGGAATGTTGCATTCTTCTTTTAACACACTTAACATATTTGGACATCGTTTAAGGGTCACATGCCCCTAAACTACACAGCTCATGTCACAGGAATAAATTTACACTGAGAAATCATTTAATTTTAGAGTCTGAAACAGCAACACATGGTCAAACATCAGCATTAGCCCCCACAGCGTAAATGCAGAGACCACCACTAACAACGGTTTGTAATAAGTAAACAATAGTTGTGCAAAAACTGGAAATCAAATATCTGACAAAGACTAAATCCTAACACTCCTTGTGCACACAATCTTTATCTGTTTCAATAGGAATTACAGGAATGTAAGAACTACAAAACCAGTATCTCCCTGCACACGAAAGAAATTAACTCACTCCATTAAATTAAAGGGGAATTGCAGGAAAAAAATGAAAATCAAAAATATTTTTTTAGTATAGTATTACCACAGATCAATTCTGAGATAGTTCATATCACACTGAAATGAAGCACTACATATTGTCTTGAAGACATAAAAATAGGTCTGTTACCAACTGAAACTGATCTATAAAAAAATCTTTCTATATTTCCTCCATCTGCTTTGATCCACGATTTTGGACACAAGAAGTATCAAATTTATTTTCTGTTTAATCAATACAAATCATGCAAAGAGTTTCATCAATATTAACACTAAACTGATGTACCTGTTGATGCAAACTATGTGTCATAAGGCAGTAATATATTTATATATATATACTTAAATGGAAACTATGGAAATGTGTGAGAGAGACTTTTTTCTCCCACTTCCTTCCTTTACACATTTGCTGGAGGTTGTTTTTTTTCTCTCAGCTGAGAAAGCTCGATCCAACACATAAAGAAATTTAACACTATGAGGCTTCTATTTATAATTCCTTTTCCAAAGAAAAACAGTACAATTTCATCTTTTTTTTCTTCTTAAAATATATAAAAGATGCCAAACATTATGAAGAAAGCAAAGATTCAGTTTTGTTCATTTTTCTACTGATTTTACATATGCAGTTTCTTGAGCTTGACTGTTATTTTACAGCATTTTCAGTAAGACTGAAACGAAACCTCCTGTCAGTAGTTTAATTTCACACAGAGCTGTAATCACCACTCACAAGGGAAAAAAAAAAAAACAAACAACCTTCTGCTGGTAGTCTCCATACAGCAAACAAAAAACCTTAGCTCTTCACCGACTGGACTCACTTTTTCTGCCTCTCTGCTGCAGTCTGAACTTCATTTTTCCTCTCAATCAGTCTCTGACCTCCTCACATGGTGTCCCTGCCAAATTCTTGGCATTGGAAGTGAGGGGGAAGAGGCCATACCATAAGCGTGTTGATAATGAGGAGATAGAAATAGAAAACCAGCTGGATTGTCCTAATAAAGTATGTCTGAGATTCAGAGACACAACAACTCCCTGTTCAGGTCACTGTTCAGCATTTTAACCATTTGCATTCCAGACTGACCTTTCACTGATCTCCATTAGTTTATTAAATTAACATTTAATATGAAATTGTACTTGAAAAATTCACTTTGATTTCAATGAAACCTATGACCTGCTTCCATCTAACTGTATTTTAATTATGTAATTTTCACTTGCAACATGCAAGTGATTCCTGTAAGACTTTTTGTTCATTGTTTTTCTCCTTTTCTGGTATCTTAAAAATGCCAATACTGTCATATTTGATCTCTGTTCTTTTGATGAAGTATGTCTTGGTTCACTGATGCAATTTAAGAGCTTTCTAAATCTCTAAGGAGAAAATTTATTTTCTCTTTACCATCATTTATTAAGCACTGGACATAGAACTAAGAAATCCCTACTTAAGTTGATTTGATTCCATCTTTTACAGTATCTATCTTTAACACACTCCAGTTCCCCACACTGTCCTCATATTCATTTACAGCACTGACAAGGCCTTCAATGAGGACACAAATCAAGAAAGGAGGAAAATAAATGTTGTGGTTTTGGTTTTGCTTCTTAGTCACACTTCACATCTTTTCACAGAGCACTATCAAGCAAAAAGGGCACAAACCCAATGCCATCAAGGTCATAAACAGGGTGGTCAAAAAGCCTTTTACTATTAAGTTTACTTCCTCTTACTATTTTCATCCTCCAGTGACTGGTCACACAACACAGGCATAGAATGCTAGATACAACACAACTATGAAGGAGAGTCCTTAATTTCTTGAAAATTTGCCACCGTTTCCAGTATAGCATAACTTCAACAGTTTTCATGAAAAAATTTGGTTACTCATTTAGAAAAGTATTCTAAAATTATTTATAGAAATGGTGACTCTAAAGTTGTAATTTCCCAGCTGTTATGAGACAGCGGTAATATAGCTAATGACAGCAGTAATATAGCTTTTTCCTTAAAAAAAATACATAACAAAACAAATCCCACTTGAAAAATGGCTGTTACCTTTAATGTTTTGTAAAGGGGTTGTTTTTCACTTCGGATATATTTTTCAAAAAAGGAAAATAATAACTACCTTGTAGACAATTAAACCAATTTATGTCTTATCACTTACACTAATGAAGAAGATCCAACAAAATGTCAATATTCAATTTTTAAAAAAGTATTTCATCTAAGGTAAGACATATAAATATGAAATGGTAGTTATTCCTTCAGTAGTAGCCAGCAGAACACTGAGATCCCCATTTTATATTAATTTCTGTTCACTGGCAACTTTGGAAAGTGCTTTGGAGGTCAAGTGGGATTAGTGAGAAATAGTGTCTTTTCCCAAATTTACCATTCCCAAATTTGCACCATTTACCCAATGACAATCACTAACTTCTCCCCATTTGCCAGGTGCAATGAGTGTGGGTATAAAGTTTAGCCTAATTACTCCATATAGTGAATCCACAAAGGGCCACATGGCACTACTTTTACGTAATTTCTGTTAACTCAGCAAACTATTGACCAATGGAACCAATAGGCAGACTGCTATATAGGCAGGCCAGCTATACATAAATATATATATTTAATACCTATTTACATATATTTATGAGAATGTAAATGTCAAAGACTTATCAATCTCTTATTGGGCCTGGATTTTCTTTATTACAATCATGTGAACAACCGAGGCAAGAGAGTATGTCTTCTTTTTTATTAAGAGGTATTTCTAACATTAGCAAGCTCTATTGTAGAGATGACTAAGGTTGAAGTAAACAAAAAACTGTACTTCATCAGATAAACAGATCACAAAGGTCCTGGGTTCCATTCCAGGCTTTACCAGCACCTGCGTGATAAATAATTTCCAGTCTCTGATTTGAATTTTTGCAAAAAACTGAGTAATGATACTGATTGTTCTTCAAACAGGAAAAATCCAAAGGAGGAAAGTATCACTTACCAAATTTTAAGAGAACATGACAGAAGTACAAAGAAATCTCATACTGAAATGCAAAAAAGTCTGTCTACAAATTCTATCTCCAGGTTAATCTCTAAGACTAGACAAACTATAGTACTACACAAACAATAACCTGTAAATCCCTCTCCATTAGTGGAGGATATATGTTTTTGACATTGCTGTTTGAGATTTTTAATGCCAAAAAGAGAAATGGAAACATCATACATGTATTCTTAAGAAATTTTTGGTCTACAGACTATGAAAGGTGTTTTCTGTTACTCTGAGAAAATATAATTCCTATAGCAAGGTTACAAATGTTGTATTTCAAAAGTGAGTCCATCACTCAAACTGTTTTATTCCAAGAGATTAAGTAATTATTATCAGATAAGTAACTTCCATCAGATATAAAAGATGAACCACTCAGACAATCAAAATGCAAAAAAAAAAAAAAAGAGGAATGGCATAATAATCTAAATACATATTTTATGCTACATGCAGGTTATCACAGGCAAAACACCTTGCCATTACATAAACTCACAATTAGAATGAGCAGTGCAACGTTAATGCATAACAAAAAATGGAATTCAAACATTCATTCCATATACTTCACTAATAAAGTACTACTTCATACCAAATGCAGAACATTTACACATTCTCCTGAAGTTCCTCTAATAAGGTGATTAATTAGGCAACAAAACACACATCAGAGGTGCCCCCAGTTTTTCTTAACATTTTACATACAAATGAAATCACATAATTCAAGTATCAAAATATATTTAAATGTATAACCTATCAAACTTATCAACAATTATGCCTAACAGATTTTCAGGGTTCCTGTACACAGTACAAACAAGTTCTATGCTCTTTCTTCCCTCCCAAAAGAAGAAAGAAAAGGAAGGGGAGAAAAATGGTATTATGATGTCCTAAATTCCCTGGATTCAGTAATTTACTTCTCTTTGCCTGCAAATGAACAAACAATACTTCATTCGTCCTCATACTTCCCGTTCTAGGAAGAGATCGAATTCACACTGAATTTTTGAGGCTTTTCTCATGTTTAACAGCTTTCAACAACAGCAAATATTCAACATGCTACATGAAAACAACTAAAACCTGAAGCATAAAAATCAGGACTTTTAATGAAAAACTTAAAAAGAATAAAATAAAAACAGATTATCACATTTGGGAAAATAATGTTCTATGAATAATTCAATCAGAGCTAAACTGTGTGATAGCTCAATTCCCATAAATATATTTTGTTTTCACTCATATTTTGTTCCTCAAAAGGCTGAGAGGAAATATCATTCACTTCCACGCAAAACTTTACCTCTGCCAGCCTCTGTATCTTTTCCTTATAAAGGTAATTTACAGAAATTCAAAATCCTTCATTTATAGTTTTCTTTTATATTATTTCTATTAGCAAAATTATTCATGATCTCTATAAATGCAGTTCAATTTTGCATAATATGCCTAGTTTCTTTGTAATGTTATACTGTTACACATTCTGGTATGTTATAAATGAGAGCTGCACAAAGAAAGCAATTAGGCATAAATTGAAGATATATGATCCTTAAGTTGCAAAAAATCCCACCAGACTTGGCACTGGACATTTTTGTTTGCTGTTTAAAAAAAAAAAAAAAAAATTGTCTGGGCATAAATGGTCTGTATGAAAATGCCTGGCATCTTAAAATCACTCAGAACATAAAATATCTCATATGAATTAAAAAAAACCTGGCTTTGGCACAGCAGTTAAAATTTTCAAAACTTAGGATAACAACCTAGGAAAAATAAATTGTGTATGATTGTGCCTATAACTGCATAACAGTAAAATCTAAAACACAACTTATTTCGTGGAAAAAGTCCATGGGATTAGCAGCAGTTTAATAAAACAGGAGGGGCAAACTCTTTGATTTTGGAGGTTTCATGGTAGCTCCACCTGCAGGATCTTGCTACAAAGTAAGGTTTTAACCAGCAATTAAGTATTTCTGCAGGTCTTTTGGAAGACACAATGGAAAACCTTCCAAGAGCTATACTTGCTATGGTAACACTTATGAACATGCAAGGTATATAATGCATTGAAGGCATACAATGCACACACATGGAAATTTCCAGTAAAAGGAGGAAAACAGTATGGCTTATCAACAGAAAACAGCATGAAAGAATCTAAGAATTTGGATACTACTCCTGACAGCACTACTTAGGACATCTTAACTGATGTCAGCAAGAGTTGTGGATGTTGAGAATTCCTTAACATAAGGCAACAACTAATGCAGGGGGAAAAAAAAATCCACAAATGAACACAACAATAATGCCCATGGATTGAAAAGTATGGACTGACCACATCAGGAAACCTAAAACCTAAGTTTCATCTTTGTATTACTGAAATAGAGGCAATATTTTCCAGAGTTTGCCTGTTTCCAGGGGTCTGTTTAAGATACAGTATGCAAGAGTACTCAAAAAATTTAAAAATAATTACTTCCTATTCTGAAGCTACTTATTTATGACTACTATTATCTTTACCCATGGTATGCTATTCCCTTCAAACACAGTAAGAGTATTTTATGCTAAATTGTTGCTACACATCATTTTCAGCCTCAATTCACATTAATTCTCACATACAGTGAGATACAAAAACACAAAAGTTTATTTAAATAAGGATTATTGTATCAGATTCTTAAAAACGATATTGTTTGAAATAACTCTCAACTTCAAATTATTAGTCAAAACACTTCCATATATGCAGAAACACAAAAGTTTCTATTTAGATTGTGATTAATATTTTTAAGAAATTTTTTTTTCTTACATGACCTGTTACAAAGACCGTTATTTAAGTAATTTCTTGCAAATATGAAATGCAATTGAAGAATCATGTATCAGTTTAGCGTTCAGCTCACCACACGTAACAGTGAAGCCTCTAAAAAGATGCCAAATAATACCATCTGCATCTTGGTACTTTTAGCAGCAAGAACATTTGCCCAGTAAGAAATTAATAAAAACTAGCAAACTGATTGTAAAGCATTTAAAAATGTTTTTTCTTATACCAAATCAATATTTTAATAATATATGTGATTAGTCTTCAGCCATTTTGTTTTTATGTTTTATAACATCTCTGCAAACAAAATCTATATCCATACACAACTCAGGGCTCCAGTAAAAAGTATTTTGGAAGACTGTGGGACAAGATCAACATAAAATCAGGCCAAGTTAAACATAAAATACAAACCAAAACTGCAATTATTTCCCTGATGGCATCACATCCATATTCTCAAAAGATTTTTCTGTGAATGCAAAAGTGCGTTTTCATTTACAAAAATGAGTACATTTTGTGCAAAATGGATGTTCTTCTCTTACACTGGTATTGCCGGTGCACAGATCACTCAAGATTTCAAAGAATTTACACAAAGAAAGAGTAACACACCAAATTTTTTTTTTCAATTGTTTTATAATGTAAAGGCCACAACTTCAAACACAATGCTTTGATTGACAATTGATGTTGAAAAATAATTTAGCCAGAACTTGTGGCATAATAATGCCCTACCTTAATCTGACCTTTCTTGACAGTGAAAAATTCTGAGCCAAGAGTCAAAGAACCTCAAAATTAATGTCAGACTGATCAGACTAGTCATAACATCCCCAAAGCACAGCCTCACTAAAATGAGATTTCCTAAGCTGCAGGACTAATCATAAAATTACACAGTCTAGCTGGTCTAAGTAGCTGATTGTTACTCTCCATTTATAAGAACTGCTGATCTTGATTATTTTTGCAATAATAATTTTCTCCCCTTTTTGATTTACCAACCCCCATTTTCCTCTTTCTATAACTAAATGGGTCTCAGTTGTATACCCTAGAGGTGTAAAATTCCCAAAGAGCCAACAAAGGAGGCTACTATCCTGGTCATTCCAAAGTATTAGACTTTGGAGAAAACTCTAATAAAGCTCTCTTTGTTTTTATTAAGCATGTCATTATATCTTGAAAAACGTCAGTACAAGATGTTCAGGAAAGAACTACTTTTTCTGTGATTCAACACGTTTGTCAAAGAAACACACCTGAAAATCTAAACCCTACGTTCAAATTATCATAGGCTTTTACAGTTTATTTCAGACCATTTGTAGTAATGCTGTGAGAGATCAGCATAATAATGTATGAAAACTGAACACAGCTCTGATGCCAAAGGGATGCACCGCAATATAAATAATACTAGAGAAGCTCTTAAACATTTCCCCAGTCTTGTCGTAAATCTGCATTCAAAAAAATTCTCTAAGCCTTGAGTTCTATATTTTAAAATGAGTCTTTAACATACACCTCAAAAGAGGTGTACAAAAATAGCCAGGATAAAACACTGTATTTCTTGGAAAAGATTTTTTTTAATTATTATTTCTTAAATGTAGCAAGTCACTAGAGATTAGACACAAAGAAAACAACCTTTCTTGAAATATAACTAATCACTGTTCAAATGACCACCAGTTCACCTGCACTGATCACTTATTACTGGTAACACTCCAGGTTACACTACAGGTTCTTTCATACCGCATTCCAGCTATACTATCAGCAATACAGCACCTTGCAGAATTCATCTTACTGATATTAAGTCAGCAGCATTAGCTGAGACCCAACTGTCCTTTGGAGATGTGACCCTTAAAACTCAGAGAAAAGCGATACATTATAAAGGATTTCTAGAGAGTATCAAACCGTCCAAAAATCTAAATTCAAATCCAAGCTGTCCAAATTCCAATTCTGTGGCAGTTGTACACATTTTCATGGCCGTCTTGAAAATCTTTTTCATTCCAAAGATATTATGTCTTGATTTTCATTTGCACATTTTCTCTCCTTCTGTGACTATAACGGAGAGTGCTAATTGTAAATGTGTTCTGAAAGAAATACACACAACCACAGAAACCCCCATAAACACTCAGGTGGTCATGGTATGGTCATAGATTGATAAATTATCTCCAGTTCACAAAAACTCACTTGACGTAAATTTATTTTAATTATATTTAAGCATAAAATGTTAATTATTCTTAATCTAGTGAAAAATACATACTTGTATAATTAAGATACAATGTGCTATCCTCTACATAATGGGTCACAGAATCACAATATTTCACAAGCTGAAATTAATTTATCCACAATGTTTCGTTACAGTCTCTCAAAATATAAGTAACATAAAATTCATTGCAGCTGCACTGAAAAATCTCCTGTGGAAACCACATTTTCAAAGTCAGACTTTATAAATCATTTAATGCTATAAACTATGATGCTTAAATACAGAAATTGAACAGCAGAAATGTTTTTGTCTCTAATTCACTGGTCCAACAGGTATATGTTCTCTGTTTTCATTCCTTTCCCTCACAACTTAAAGTCTTTTGTGTTTTTGTATTAATACTGACCAGATTACTTGGCCTTTCAATGGACCATGGAAAGTTAAGTCTTGTAACTAAAGAAAATCTTAATCCAACACCCCACCTTGTGGGAACCCAGCACTGCCTGACACTGTACAGAAACTGACCTTTTTGTCCTTCAGACTTGCCTACCAGGCCCCATCTTCTATCGCAAAAGCCAAATCATCTGATCCCAAACTAACTGTCAACTGCTTGTGATGGTGGGGAAGCCAGACATCAATCAATCAGTTTTTATCAGAGCCACTCTTCGTTTTTCTGTTGTGCTCATCTTATCATCTGACCCAGTTGTAGCCCTGACTTCAGAAGCTTAAGTAACTTGATGACAAAATATGCGTCTGTTTGTCCAAGATGCACATTGTTAAGGAGTGCACTTGTATTTTTAGCAACCAGCTAATATTTTTTCCAGATAAACTGTCAAATATTTGAGATTTTTTTTTCTCAGTTCTTAAGTTTCCTAGTGTTCACTGAAACACCACAATGCATTTTTGGAACAACTATCAAACAAGCTCAGGGTTGTTTGTTGTTTTTCCTTTTTTTTTTTTTAAATAGA
>VWYP01035059.1:0-17551 GCA_013400435.1 Pycnonotus jocosus
GGACAGACACAGGGACAGACAGAGGCAGACACAGGGACAGACATGGGGACACACAGGGACAGCCAGGGACACCCAGGGACACCCCAGGGCTGAGGGTCCCTCTCAGCTGGGGCTCCTCTCCAGGCTGAGCAGATTCCAGAAAGAAAGAAATGAAATACAAAAACGAAACACAGAAAAGTTGGTGGTCAGTGATGTATTGGAAATCTGCTTTATAAGTCTCTCCTGGCCAAGGAAATGTCACTTGTCCAGTGACTGTGACAGTAAAGGTCTCTGGCCATACCATCAAGTGGTGTCCTTGGGAAAGTGCTTTGAGGGAGCCTTGGGGTTATCTATGGCCTCTGCAAGTTGTTGTATCAGGCAGTGAAATTTCTTCTCAGGTTCCATGCCTGCATTTTCTTGTGGACTGGGCACTGGGAAGGGACTGATGATCCCTCTGGCCTGGGACAATGATGTGGAGCAGGAGGAATCCATGTGAGCATCCTTCTCATCACATTGGTGCCTTCAGGCATGGCCTCAGGCATTCACTGCAGGATGAGAGAACAGTTTGATCTCTGCCCCTTGAGGAAGCCTTTTGCTTTCCTGAGGAGACTGCCAAGGCATGGGTGTGACCCAAGGTGTGGACAATGTCTTGTTTTCTGGGGTCTGGCCTAAACCCACCTCTAAATAAGCACCTGTCTGCTGAGCTGGATTTAAACTGGTGATGTGGATGACTCAGTTCCTCTTTAGAGCTTCCTCAGCTCTCAGATCTGTCAGCACCTGAGGAGCTGTGGAAAGCAGTGGCCACATGCTTCATTCAGAGTTTGCACCAGTTTGAGCAGAGGGAGCCAAGTTGATTTGTCACTTCTGTCAGTGACATCTCAGTGTGCCCTGAGTCCCCTCGGACCAGGAGCTGCAGTGGCTGGCACTGCTTGCCCAGGGCCATGTGCTTTGTGGGATGTCTTCTGCCTTCCTGTGGGCCTGATATTTCTGGGTCTGAGAGATTTTAGCCTGCTAACAGCTGCCAACTTCTTCCCAAGGAAAAAATTTCTCAAGAAAGCTTCTTCTCAAAACAATTTTGGCAAACAACTCTCCTTTCTCAGAACAATCTTTCTCCAGGTGATGTTTTGCTGTTTCTCCAATGGGATTAGAGAGGTGTTATTCCTATTCATCAATCATGTTAAGTTTGTGTCAGAACACCTTATAAAAGGTGGTAAGAATTAGACAATAGAGCCTTTTTTATGTGTTCTTTGCCTTCTGAAATATTTGGAGATTCTCATCTTTCGTTTGTGTCCTACAGCGACACCTTCCCACCTCTGATTATTTCTGCTTCCTGATGTCCTGCAGACAAGGCCTGTGAAACCCTGCTCTGAATTCCATCCCATGACTGTCACAGAATCCCAAATTATTTGAGGTTGGAAGGGATGTCTGGAGATCGTCCACTCCAACCCCCTGCCAAGGCAGGGTCACCTGGAGCAGGTGACAGGGAAGTGTTCAGGTGGATTTGGAATGTGTCCAGAGGGAGACTCCACACCCTCCCTGGGAGCTCTTGCCCCCTCCATGCAAAGAAATTATTCCTCATGCTGAGGGGGAACTTTTGAATTTTAGTTTATGGCCAGTGCTTCTCATCCTGTCACTTGGCATCACTGAAAAGAGACTTTATGTCTTTGGGATCGAGATCCATCTACCCTAACTCTGAGAGCTAAACCTGTCTTCAGAGCTCATGGAAATATTGGCATATCCTGAGGGTATTTAATCCCATTTTAAAATAGATTTCAAAGGAGCCTAGGCAACAGCTTTAATCTAGATGTTGAATTTTTGGGCAGCTAAGGTAAGGTAAAGATAATCTCTCTAAAGGATTTGCATACATTGCTGCTTCTTGATTCTTTACTGGAAAGGTGCATTCACAGCCTTGAGGAGTTCCCTTAAAATAAAATTCATATGACAACTTTATAACCATGGATCAGATGAAATAAAAAGTTTTACCAATGATGTTTCAAATGGTTGTCTTGGGTAGTTTTAACACCCAGTTAAAGGTGTCAGAGGTACAGGGATTAGCAATTTGGATTTACAAATTACTGCTTTTGTTTTGATGTTTTGTGTGTGAGGTAGGAGGGCAAAAGTCTCTCATGGGACTGTGTTTTTTTAAAATTTCATCATTCCCTTCTGTGTGTTAATTTTCCTTTCACCAGTACTTGTAGAATTACATATAATTCTGAAAACATATTTAATCCTGTCTCTTTAGGAGCTCAGTGAAATGTTTTGCTTTAACACTTCATGTCTGCTTGGATCTCCCTAAAAATTAAATAATTTTATCTTTATTTTTTTCTCTGCGACAGAAAATGTCCTTTAAAATAGGTCCAAGTGCACAACCCTCCAACAAAGACTGATGGTATCATTCCTAGCTAGGATCCCTGTGCCTCTGGCAGATTTTAGCTTTTCCTGACAAGGAGGTTCTTTATTCCGGGCCATTTGCACCATATGGTGAGGAACTGCAGCTTTTATCCTGAAGCAATCCCTGAGTGCTTTTCAGATAATTTTTATATGAATCCCTTCAGCCATCACTGAAGCAGAGCCAGTGCTGGGGGAAGATGTGGCAACCACTCAGAGGAAATGGTTGCCATGTCCCTGCAGCCTCTGGAAAAGCCTCCAGCACTTCCGAAAAACTGGGACCACTCTGCAGATTGTTGGGAATTGTGATGGCATTGGTCATGGGAGGCTGTGAGGTTTTTATCTTCTTTTTTTCATGTTAGAGCCGGGATTAATACACGGGAGTCAACACTTTCATGTTCAGACTCAGTGTTTTTTAATTGATATGTATATGTATATATATGAATATATATAGCACAGTCTCATGAGTCGTGAGCTCTAACTAGCAAGGTAGAAAATGGAGGTGTCTCTAACTCTTGCCAAGGTTATTTAAGTGCTAATCACACCCAATAAGATGACACCTGTATTATTTATACTTTTGACCCAATAATTGACCGCCCAAGGTCCGCAAATGGGACCTTGGAGATGGGAGAGATGGGAGCTGTCCCTCGGGAGGAGCTGCAGCCCTGGGGAGCTTTGACCTCGATGTCCCCTGCTCCACTGGACAGACCCAGTGCCCTCAGCCTCTCTCCTCTCTTCAGCTGTTGATATTCAGACAAATCCACATCTCTGCCAGTTGCCTCTTCTATCCTGAAGTCTCTCTCTGCTTCAGTCACCTGCTGTGCAGTGAGGAGATGGCCTCCCTGGCCAGCAAAGGAGGCAGAAGTATTTTCCCACTTCAGGCACCCTTTAGGAGGATGAATTGATCAGGGAAAGAGCTGCCAGGCAGATGCAGAAGTTAAAGAAACACCAGAAAAAATTTTGAGGTGAACAATACCATCCCAGGGCACAGGATTTTGTCTAGAGGGCTCTGGAATATCCCCAGGGAGAGACTCCCCAGCCTCTCTGGTCTGTCTTCATGGCTTGGGCACTGCCCAGGGCAGAAATTGTTCCTCCTGTGCAGGGGAATTGCTGGACATCAGTCCCAGCCCATTCCTCTGGTGCCATTGCTGGGCACCACCAAGAAGAGCCTGGTGCATCCTCTTGACACTCTCTTGGATGCCCAGTGCTAGAGATCAAAGCTTCCTCACATTTAAAATAAATCAAGTTAACAATTTTCCTTCGTGAAAGTTTCTGGAAGGAATTGCTCTTCTCACGCCCCTCTTAAAATCTGTGGGATGTTTGAGTCAGAGCTGCAGGGTGGCACCCACTGCCCTTCACAGCAGAGGGAAATCTCAGACTGGAGAAAGGAACCAGCAGCTCCAAAATGATGGGTTTTGTCTTTAAAGGGTGCAAATTCTCCTGATCTTATAAGTGCATGCCTTAAGTAGAGGCTCTCCCAGACAGGTTTAATGGGAACTCTGGGATCTGGTACTGCAGGACTTCCCACAGCGTCGGCTGGGCTTTTCTGAAAAAATATGATAAAAATGAGGGCTGTGAGAGCCTGGGTCGAGCTGTGCAGGAGAGAGTGTGTGGCTGACAGCATTTTTCCAGGAAACTGGACTGTGGGCTCGTGATTTCAGATGCTTTGCTAGCTCCTGATGAGCAAACCAGGCTGGGTGAGGCTCAGATAACGCCTGTCCCCACTGTTGCAGACTTCCATGTGGTTTAGATACAGAGTATTTAAATTATTTGAGATGAGGGATTTTAATGAGGAGGCAGTTTTGGAAGTGCTGGCTGTAATAGCAGCGCTGTTAATGTTACTGTTTTTGGCATGGCAGACACGAGAAAAGTATTTTTAGAGCCAGACATCTGAGAGGCTTGACAGGGGGTAGCATCTCTTCTCTCTGGCTTGCTCTGCATGTGGCTCGAACTTGAAACCATTATTCCTTCTGGGCCAGCAAACAGTTTTTGGCTAAAAATTGCCTTGGATGTGGGAGACGAGGATCGGCTTCACACATGTGGGCAGAACCCACACATCATATTCCTCCCTCTGCCAGAGATAAGCTGTGAGGGAGTTTCCTGAAATATTTCACTTGACGGAGCAGAGGAAATGTTTTTTTGAAGGGAGAGGTGCTTTAAAGAAAGGAAGGAATGTGTAATTATGTAACTTCCATTGCTGTCAGCCTGCATTTTAATGACTTTAATTTTCAGGTGGCAAATCAGTAGAAATCCATCCTCAAGTAGTCTGTTGGCTGCTTTATTCCAAAGCATAAACATGTTTTCTTATCCAATCTGTATGTTTATATTTGAGAGCAAAACTCTCTAAGAAATATCTTTAAAGCTTTGTGGGTTTTGGTTTGTTTGTTTTTGGGTTTTTTTTTTCCTAAGAAGCAAAAAATTACATCACCTTTAAAGAGATTGAGGATATGAAATTGCTGTTTCAAAGGTATTAATGAACCTCAGGAAAGCAGTGCAAGATATGAAACTTCCCTTCTTTGAAGAGTTCCACTCTCTGAACGGGATAAAATTGAAGTAATGTAGGAGAATTACCTTGAAAGCTGGAAGTGGATGCTGAAAGCCTCTTCCCACCTTGATGATGATGATGATGATGATGGTAGGTTCAGCATCAATGGGTACCAGGTCTCAAAGGTGAAATTTTGCAGCACATTCCAGATAGACAGAGCTACAGACATTGTGGATGTGCTTTCTGGTTCAGGACTCTGCAATAAAGGTTTACCAACAGGAAATGAGCAAAAAGCGTATTTTTTTTTTTCAGAGCTGTGTGAGACCTCTTTTTTCTACCTGAAACTAGATCTCAAACTGATATATAGGTACATTAATAGAAATAACTTCATTTTCTGAGTGAGGGTTGGTGGACCCTTCTAAAATCTGGGCAAGCCTGAACATCACATCTGAGTAGGTGACTCCAGAAGGAGCCAGTCTGACCAGCCTGGAGCTTTCAGATAACCAGAATAAGCAGAAATATTTCCCCTGCTTAAACTCAGCTTTAGCTTGGTAGGCCAAAAAATCTCCAAAGTGACAGAAGTAGTTTAGTTTCGACACTGAGGCTGTTTGGAAATCTTCCTCTCCTCACACACACGTGCAATTTGGCTGCAGTTTATCACTTTAAATTGTCCCCTATCAAATATGAAAAGGGTTATGAGTAGCTGGGATGAAGTGCAGGCTCTGAGGAAGACAGAGATAAAACTCCTCTGGCTTTAGCAGAGACAGGATTTAACCCTCACCCTCTTTTTTCCAGCTCTCTGTATATACTTCTGCTGGTGATGAACTGCATCACTCCTTGCTGTTTTATTTTGGCAGGCTTCAGTGCAAGATAATAGTGTGTATTTTTAAAAGTCAAGTTGCTAGCTTTGTAAAAGGAAATTAAATACTCACTTCTAAACATAATTAGTCTATTAAAAAAAGAGATAGTAGAGTCATCCAGAGGGAGATGACAAGATAAACTGATGAGTAGAGCTCTTAAGGCCAAGTGTTTGAGTATATTTTAACAAACTGTTTAAGTTCTAAATACTTTTTTTTCTTCCATAGTTATCCATGAACATGGAGTTTTCTGCATAGATATGCACAGATATTTGTACAGATATTATGTTGAAGTAATTCACACATTGCATCAATCCATTCACAGCTTGAGCAAGCCCCAGCCTGAATTCACTAAGTTGATTTAAAACTTGTATCCAACTGCAGGACTGGTGAGCTCCCTGCATTTCCTGTAGTAGATTTTGTTGATGGGTGATTGAAATTGTCCAAGCTACGGGCCAGAAACAAATCCAGCAGGGCTCATTTTTCCACTGGAATCATTCTGTGCAGAACTCCCCACAAATAAATACTCAGTGAAAAGTCACTTGTGTCCTCAGCCTCCAAAGCCATAATTTCATGTCAGTCACTTCGAAATGCGCCACATCAAAAGCTAAAAATATTTCCTTTTTGACAACTGTAGAATATATGGATTGGCCATACTTATTTTGGAAGGCTGAGGTAGCACACAGGCTGGTAATTCCTTTTCTGTATGGAGTTACAAATACAGTCACTAATTGTGCTACATTTTAAGGGAGTTTGTGGAAAACTCTCATTATTTTTACTAGCAGTGTTTATTGACTCTTGAAGATAAGTGATTAAAAATGAGCTTGTGAAGTGTCAGAAATGCCAAACAGTAAATATTTTAAGCATGCAAATATTTGCCTGTATTGATTACTGTATTTTGACACATAGTGATAAAGCATTAATGTGAGGAATACATTATACAAAACCACAATAATCACCAAGGTTCTGTAACATCTTTATAACCTTCCAAAATCCAGAATGTGTAAACTTTGTTGTATTAGTATTGGTGTAGTTTGACATATGAACAGATTGGGAGATATGGATGAAAATCATTAACCTTGGCACTTGCAATGTTCTTTTTTTGATTGTTTGTTTGCTTGCTTTTTAAAAGAAAATGTATACACAGATTCATCTATCTTAGGAAGCTTTCGTTAAATTTCTTTTCACCTGCCTTCAGACATCTGTAATGTCTGCATTTAAACTGTTTAACTGAAGCTCTTTTGGGAGAATCACAGAATCATCAAGGTGGGAAGAGCCCCTGAGGATCCCCCAGTGCCACCCCAGCAGCACCAGCAGCACCCGAACCCTGTCCCCAAGGGCCACCCCCAGACGCCTCGGGGACAATTCCAGGCACTCCAAAGCTCCCTGGGCAGCTCATCCCAAGGCCTGAGCACTCTGCCAGGGAAATTTCCTTTCCCAATCTCCAAGCTGCGCCTCCCCTGGTGCAATTTGAGGCCATTTCCTCTCCTCCTTTCCCTGCCCCTCCTTGCAGGGACTTGTGCAGAGCCACAAGGTCCCTCCTGAGCCTCCTTTTCTCCAGGCTCAGCCCCTTCCCCAGCTCCCTCAGCCCCTCCTCATCAGATTTGTGTTCCAGCCTCTTCAGCTCCATTCCCTTCTCAGTGTCCTTTTTTTTTTTCAAGTGAGGGAGTCAATGTCCTTTTTTTTTGAAGTGAGGGACTTTCCTCTTCCAGTGTGAGGGAACCCAACATTATTAAGGGCAAAAACAATCTCAGCTGAAAGCAGCTGCTGCCAACAACCCAGGGAACACAATTCCTACAGAACACATCCTCCTGATTCCCTGCACAGATGCTCTGGGAGTGGTTTTTCCCTGGGTTTTTCCCACCTGCAGGGATGGGAGGCCTTTGTGAGGAGGGCAGGCTTGTCCCGGGGTGGTGGCCCTGGAGAAGCGGAGCTGTCCAGCACCTCCAGCACCTCCAGCTCCTCAGGGCAGGGCTGCTGCTCCCAGAGGAGAACAGGAGAAACCTTCTCCATTCCCCCAGCAAACCCTTCCCTGCTCCACAGCTGCTCCCAGGATGGTTTTTGAAGCCTCCCCATTGTTGGAGGCACCGCGCGCGGCCGGCGTCGCCCGCAAATGTCCGGCACAAGTGGAGCTGGGCTGGAGGAAGCTCTGCTCTGAAGGATGGACGATGCTTTTGGAAGGCTGCAGCCCTCAAAGCAGCCTCCCCGAGCCCTGCCCTGCCATACCCGGCCTTTGTTTTTTGCATAAATGTTTGTTTTAATGAGGCAGCGCGATGCAGATCGTCCAAATGGAAAACATGTGATGCACCCTAGGCAAGAGAAAGGCAATAACTACCTAGATTTTTGAGAGGGGCTAGTCATACCACAGGCTACCATTATAACTGAAAAAACAACAAGAATTTTAATATAGCTGTCTGGCCAAATATATTAATTTAAATTGAATGGCTTTTTTTTTTTTTTTTTTTGATATTATAGCTGTGGGCACAATGTTCTACTGGCAGGCATCTTCAAAACCTTTTTTTTTTTAGAAGATTTGCTTCAAATTATTTCTGTGCACCAGATCTTGATGGTATGTGCATTTGGGAGTCTGACCAAAGGGGAGGGGAAAAAAAGCTTTTGATTAAATCAATGACCTTTCCTGGAGGTTGAATGAAATGGAGATTTTAATACAAAAAGCTGCCTCCTCCAACAGTGTTTTCTTCAAAACATTTACTCTTGAGCTGTCCTCTGTTAACTTTGCTCTAAGTTTTTCACAAATCTTTGTATCCTTGTGCCAGCACAGAAATATTCTTTCCCACCAGCAAATCTTTTAAAATTAATTTTAGTCATTTCCGTGATTATTTCCCCAAATGATTTGCTGACCACGTTTCCATTCTTTGCCAGAGGACCCTGCTGTGTTTCTCCAAAACCTGGCAAAACTGGTTTTCCTCAGCTAATTGGATCTCTTGGCAGTCTAGAGACATTTTCCTGCATGCTTGCTTGAAGAAAAAAAGTGTGATCATGTCTTAATTATTTTCAGAATTGATTTCCCTTGATAGAAAATAGCATCAACTTATCCTGACAAATATCTTTGCACTTTGTAATTATTCCCTGGAGCAAAGCTCTGGGAAGCCACTGAAGCTGAGAACAATGTGGAGCATCCTTCCTCAGCGGCTGATGTTCATGAAAGTTGAGTCTCACAAGGAGACCAACACCCTGTAGAATATTAGGTTTCCCATTATTGGATTGGATTGCAGAGCCATCACAAATTTCACCAAAAGACAGAGCCTCAATAACAGCTCCTGTGTGGAGCTGGTGGAGGATGAACTTTGGTTTTGTGCTCACCTTGGGCGGCTTCATTTTCACTTGGGTTGGGACAACCCACAGACAGCCCTGACACAGCTTGGAGGGGCCTCTCAGTATTTCTTCTCAACTGTCAGGGGTGGATATTGGTTCTCTGCAGCCCAAGTTGTCTTCGAGAGCAAAAGAAATCTGAAGTGACCCTTTTAGGGAACAAAAAAACTTCTGTTTTGGCTTTTGGGGGGGTTATTTGGCTTGTGGGTTTTTGATCTACCATAAATCACAGAATCTCAGAATGGTTTGGGTTGGAAGGGACATTAAAGCTCATCCAGTGCCACCCCTGCCATGGGCAGGGACATCTTCCCCTGTCCCAGGCTGCTCCAAGCCCCAATGTCCAACCTGGCCTTGGGCACTGCCAGGGATCCAGGGGCAGCCACAGCTGCTCTGGGAATTCCAGCCCAGCCTCTCCCCACCCTCCCAGGGAACAATTCCTGCCCAAGATCCCATCTAACCCTTCCCGCCTTCATCTTAAGGCCATTTCTCTAATTACTAATTCCCTAATGACTATTCCCTGTTTTCATATCCAATTTTTGATGAATTTGTCTACTTACCTGAATGTTTGTTTGAATTTCCAACTCTACCATTGGAGTGTTTGGAGTTTTCTTTCTGAATGCATGCACTTGATTACTTGAAGTTCAGAGTTTTGGAGGACTCAGTGCTATGGTTCAACTGATGAGGTGGTGTTCAGTCAAAGGTTGGACTTGATCTTGGAGATTTTCTTCCCAGCCCTAATGGTTTTTTGATTCCACATCCAAGCCTGCATTGAATTTGAGCATTTCCCAGAAAAAGAAAAAAAAAATTTGATTTATAAGCCTGGCTCTTAAGAAACAGAGATGGATTTTTCTTTTATCCATGCCTCAAGCTGTAATTCCCCCAGGGAAAAACCTGGAGAGGTGCTGATCCCCCAGGACCTTGGGTGGGAGACCACTTTTCTGCTAGTCCTGCTCCTCATTTTCTGGAAACTTTCTGTATAATATTTAACATTTTATTAACCCTCCATCTGACATTTTTTGTTCCTTCCACTGATTCCTGCAGTTCCATGTGTTTCTGCCTGCATTTACCTACCAATCTTGGATTCAGGAAGTGAACGTGCTTGACTTTGAGGATGGGCTTAAAATTCACCAAGCGTAACGGGGTTGGAGCATCTGCTTAGAGTGAAATCTAAAATTAAAAGCCCTTCCTGCATGAGGATGTTCTCCTGAGTCAGCCCCTGCATGCAGTGCCTTAGAACAGGCCCTGGCTGTCCCTCGAGTGTGTCAGACACGCCGGATGCTCTCAGAAGTGGTTAATCTGATGAAAGAATTCATCTCCGAGTCATAAAGAAACCACAAGTTTCCTTCACTTTCAGTCTGCTGCTTTTGGTATGGTTGGTCAGCAGCTCTCCTCAAAAACCGTCCCCCAGTGAAGTCCCATCCCTAATGATCTGCTTTATGATTTTATAATCTGATTTACTCACTGCATGAAGGTGTTTGTCAGTCTGCTGTATCCTCTGCATTTCCTTCCTTGGATATTCTTAAATATTTGGGGATGGGGGTTCTTTCCGTGTCTTGTCCAGGGAGTCTCCATGTGACTGAAGCCTGAAACAACAGGGTGATTAGAGCATGGATTTATGTGTATCATTTCCATGAGGTACTTTCATGCATGAGATTAATTTTAACCTGGAGGAGTTCCAGTTTAAAAATGGTTGAGTAACTTTAAATAATTAATTAATTAAATAAATAAATAAATAAAATTTTTAAAGTGTAGGAAAAAAGGCACCCAACTCAATGAGAAAATAATAAATAAATAAATAAATAAATTTAAAATGTAGGAAAAAAGGCACTCAACTCAATAACAAAAGCATAAATAAATAAATAGAATTTTTTAAGCAAGTAGGAAAAAAGGCACCCCACTCAATAAAAAAAATCAACCTGAGGGAGAAAAAAAAATCCATCCAATGAACCTTCACCTGCAGCAGCTGAACTTTTTGTTAAGGGCTGAACACACAAAAAACATCTTTGTAATTGAAGAGTCAATTGTTTGAGTTCCTTTGTACAGGGCTCTTTAAATTAATAAAATATCTCTTTAAATTAATAACATAAATCACTACAAATGATTTTGGATATTCATGGTGCACAAAGTTTTGTGCTTTGCTGTAGGAAGCTTGAAAAAGCAATGTTTTCCAACGTTGTTTAACTGACTCACATTGTTTTATTTGTTATCCCCTGTGATTTTTTTTTCTTTTTAAAGGACAATTTCTGGAATGACAGCTGAGTAACATCAGCCTTGCTGTAACTTTTTTTGCATTTTTTTCACATTCCTATTAGAAGCTCAAGCCAGAAAAATACCCCGATTTTTGGCAGTTGATTAGAACCACTGGCTCTGATTTTTGACTCCGCAATTATGTGGTTCTGTGTCAAACAAGGCATTCCAAATTCTTTCCTGGTGGGGAGAGCTGTGTGGCTGGCAGTGTGGACTTGCCTGGATCCTGCTTGTGATGCTGGCAGATGCTTTGGTTCTGCACATGCTTGGCTTGAACAGAGCCTGCACAAACACAGCTTGGAGAGAAATGCACTCCTTCATAACTTTATTCCCGTGTGCTGTCGATATTCCAATGGCAAGGAAAGCTTCCCTGGCTCCCAGACCTGTGCAGGACCCAGGGTAAGTTTGGGATTGAAGGTTCTGATTCAGAAAAGTGAGAAAGTGTCACATTGTAGCTCTGGTGTTTGCAATTCCTTCTGTCTCACTTCTCACAGGAGAGTTGAGGAGCAAGTGAGCAGTTGGGATGCCTTGGGAAGGCTGACCTGGAACAGAAACTGGACAGAGCTGGAGGATAAAGTAGAGATTTATTAAAAGGCCTTTAGGATCCACCTTGGGCAGGACAAGAGCCTGGCCAGGGCTACACCCAAGGTGGACCAAAATGGACACAAAAATGACTGGTCACGAGATCTTACACTTTTATAAGTTTTGGTCCATTTGCATTTTGGGGTTTAATTGTCCAATTACAGCTTCAGGTTGTGAGGTCTCATACTTCTTGTTCCTCCCTTCAGCCACCCTTGGTTGTGCTTTTGGGCCTGAAAATTGTCCTTGGTCTTCAGCAGGAAAAGGATTTGTTTTGTCTCCCTGCTCTGTGAAGAGAGCTCACCAGCACTTTATATGAGGCTCAGAACTACATCCCTGGGCAGCACAGGGAAAAATATGAAAGTTAAAGCTTAAGGCATCAGTAGAGCCTTAAAATATGAAAATATGAAAGCTAAAGCTTAAGGCATCATCTGGGCTCTGGAGGGAGGCACTGAGTGGTGAATCTTCTCCTGGCACTGCTGTGTTGGAAGTTCAGGGATGCAGATGATCCCAGTGCTGAGCCTGAGCATATCCTGGGCTGCTGTGGGCAAAGGATTGGGAGTTCCCTCCTTGAAAACTTTGAGAATCATCCTCTCTCCTTCCTCTGCTTTCACAAATGCCCTGAAAACCAAGTGTGGAAACCACTGAAAAATACCAGCTCGAGGGAATGCCTGGTGTTTTCAAAGCCTGCTGTTATTTTCATTCACGCCAAAACAACCCAGCAAGTTTGTCCTGAGCTAACAAATGTCTTCAGCTGTCCCCAAAACCACATTCTTTGGCAAATAACTGCATTGCCTGTAAATAAACATGATTTCACTGAGCTGTGATGGAGGAGATGCAGGATGGTGAGAGAAAGTCTGGAGCCTTGGAGAGGAAGGAGCTCTGTGTTTGAGTGTTCAGGTGTTAAACCACCCTAAATACCTGTGTTCAGCTGGCTTTTAAAACAGGCTGATCTGCTGAGAAACTCCTGAGGCAGTGCTGGATCTGGCAGTTCTGTCAGCAGCTCAGGGTGGAAGGTGGATATTCCACTTCAGGCAGGGAAGTCCAGGTTTTCTGAAATTATTCTGCATTTTTTATCACCTGAAGCTCTGATGACACTGATCAATCTCCCAGGTGACTGACACACTGGAATATATAAACCAATGCCTTCAATCACTTGTGCCTGTGGGGTGTGAGGGAACATACCCAGGCTTGAGAACAGCTACAATGAAACATCTCATAAAAAGTGAAAATTAAAAAAAAAACAACGCCCCAAACCCGTGAAACCACAAATTTGTTCCTTGTATTTTATGCAATCTTCACTGAACTCAGGGAGAATGTGGTGTTGTGTAAAGATAAGCCAGCTGTGAGTCTTTGCAGGACTGGAGTTCAGGTCTGTGGTGTTATTTTCAACCCCAAAATGAGATCATTAAAAAGAAATCCAGCAGTTACAGCCACCAAGTGACACATCACAGGTACCAGCAGTGTCCTTTGTTGAACCTGGGAGCTGAAAAGCTATGAAATATTACCACTCAACTAAAACATAAATCTCGGTTACTTTAAAGTCTAAGGAAAAATTTTCTGCTTTTTCTTTCATGTTCTCTTTTCTTTTTTCTTTTTCTTTTTTTTTTTTTTTAATGCCAGATCATAAGAATAACATGCCAGTGGTATGGATAACATTTTTTCAGCCCTCCCAACAGAACCTATTTGCCACTTACAAACCAAAAGGGTTTGGGTTGGAAGGGACCTTAAAGCCCATCCAGTGCCCCCCCTGCCATGGCAGAGTCACCTTCCACTGTCCCAGGCTGCTCCAAGCCCCAATGTCCAACCTGGCCTTGGGCACTGCCAGGGATCCAGGGGCAGCCACAGCAAATCTGGGAATTCCATCCTAGAGCCTGCCCACTCTCATAAGGAAGGATTTTTTCCCAATATCCCACCTAAATTTGTCATTTTTCAGTTTGAAGCCATTCCTTGTGTCCTGTCCCTGCAGCCCTTGGCAATTGTCTCTCTGCAGCTTTCCTGGGGCTCCTTCAGGCCCTGCAAGGCCACCCTGAGCTCAGCCCAAAGCTTCTCCTGGCCAGGCTGAACAATCCAAATTCTCCCAGCCTTTCCTCCTGCCTTGGTTGTTAAAATAGAATTGTGTGGGATGCAGAATTTGGTTACAAACACAAATTTGGTTACAACTTCACAGGGGAAAAGAGGATCACCCCTCTGTCCCGATCCTCAGATCTGACTGGAGGGACAGTCTGGGACAGGCTTTTGTCAAGGACATCCTGTCCAGATTTCCACTGCTCCTTTTGGGGAAATGCAGTAGGAATTTAGATCCAAATGTTTTAACCAGGAGTCTCTTCTGTAGACCAGTCACCATCCTGCAGCGGGAGAAATTCTGGGCTAATCCTGGAGTGGGTAAAAATAAAGTGATTTAAAGTCAGATCATTTAAAAATCCACCTTTCAGCTGAAAACAGAGATGCAGACACACCATGCAGGTGACTGCTGTGAAAAGTTTGGCATTTTTTAGGGCCAAACCACAGATCCTGTCAGAATGAGTGCCCCATTCCGTGGAATAATGCTGCACACAGCATTAAATTCCTGTTCTTTTGGATCCCAGCTAATTGTGAGTGCTCGTTGGGAAAGTCACGGGCCACCAAGGTAATTGAACACACATGTTGCAGCAAGCTTTTCACACATGTCTGGCAAGCCTCTCACAGGAGGAGAAAGCTTTAGGGATTCTTTCCCCAGCCTTAAATCGTGCATTAAATCCGATCAATTATTGGTTCCCTCCCTGTTTACACTTCTACTTGAGTTTCTTTGTTGTTGGGCAGCACTTTTTGTGTCTTCTATCACAATTAACTTAGAGCCCTCTGAAGCTCAGAATTTCCAGTTTGCAGGAAACTGTGCTATTGTGTCATTTTGTTGAATTCCCAGTGGGTTGTAACTTTACTCCCATTGGAGCAGAAGCGGTTTTGCCATTGATGTCGTGGTGGAAGCAGGACATTGTCTTTATTTTCATTTATGTATTTATTTCTTGATACTACGTTCTTATTTTATATTTATTCCTTAAAACACTCTGTGACCTACAAAGTGCTTTAGATATTGGGTAAAAAGGCTGTGATGATCATGACAAATCCCAGGTCCATAAAAGCTCTGAGTTAGATTTAACTTGGCAATTAACTATATTCAGTGTTCTTTTTTTTCTAAATGCCCACAGTTTTTATCCATTAAGGTAAATGAGTAGTCCCCAGGAGAAAATATTTTGGTTAATCGTTGCCAAGTCCTTTGATTTCACTGTAGTACTTTAAAGATAATAATCTCATTTTCTTATATGCTGTTGGAATTGTGTTTCTCTAGACATATTGAGGTTTGAAAATAGAGAAATCAGATCGGGTAGGACTTAACATGGAAATTTTTGTGTGTTTGGAGTAGTTGGGATTTGACACCAGGCTTACAGATCCAATGTGATCTGTATTTTCAATTTAATTTTGTAGCTGTTATACAACCATGTAGCTAAGCAGTGTTAGTTAACAGTGATTTTTAAACTTTTTTTTTTTTTTTTACCTCACAAGGCTTATGATATTAGCAAGTCTTAGTAAGAGACAGAAATATCAGACACTTAGAGAAATGTGTGAATTTTATCCTTTTTGGATCACACAGCCTGGTCTTGGGAACATTCCTAGAAGATGTAACATCACACTTCCCAAATGCTTAATTTCTAATGAGTATTTCGACTCTTGTGGCAAAATAGAGAATTTCTTCTTGGAGGAGGGCAGCTGTCTAAGTGGAAAAAGGCTGATTGAGGGAAGAGATTGATGGGGAATCAATTTTTTTTTTTTTGCTGTTTTTCAAATATTAAACTACACCTGAGTTCATAATTAACTTAAAGGTGTTTCACAGTCCTGAGGATTTCTGTTCATGCCTGCTGGAGTGGGGATGGGGTTATCCCTGACTGTGGGCATGGAGCTCAGGGTGCTCAGAGAGTGGCAGATTTCAGTTTTTCAGAATGATCTGGGTTAGCCCTGGTCTTTCAGGGTCACTGAGTTTCAAACACAGAATATTCCACATCTGTTTCTTGTTCACAGCCACTAACAAAGAGGTACAATATCGAGAGAGTCCCAACCAGCAGAGTGTGAGAGACACTTTAATAGGTTCCATTCTTGATGAAAATCTTGGAGCAGCCCTGACTAATACGGGGGAGAAATCCAATATTCCAGAAATATTTGCTCTGTGCAGTGGCCATCAATCCAGGGATGGGAGGACTTTGAAGGACACTGTCCAATAACCACTTCAAACCATTCTGTAGTTCACTTAAAATTACCTAAAACACTTGGAAAAAAAAGAGAAGAAAAATGTTGGCCTTTGCCCTCCAGGTTGCTTCTTTATTTCCTTGCAGAAAAGTTGCTTTCTTGAAAGTATTTTTGTTCAGCGTTGTGTTTTCTTTGTTTTGTTTTGGGTTTTTTTAAATATATTTTTATTTTTGTGTCCTGCATTATCATTGTCACTTAACCAGCTTTAAATTAGCATCAAACATAAACCAAATAGGTTTTCGCATCAGTGGCAAATTTGAGCTGAAAATTTCAGTGCTCTTTTTTTAATCAATTAATCAATCAATCAATCAATCCACACAGCACCTCTTTGGAATTTGTAGTACAAATTGATATTTCAGAGGTGAGAAATTAAGAAAAGAAGGAAAGTTTAGGTGAGATTCATCTCATATAAGCAGAGCTGTCAAAAAATTAGGAATAGTAGAGGTTCCCTTTGTAGGGAAGAGAAGAGAAATACTTTAAAGGTGAAATTCATCTCATCTTTTTCAAGTAGCAGTGGTAGGTGAGATTGAACAAAATTATGAAGGTTGGTTGTGTTGGGAATTGCAGGAATCTTGGAGAACTAGGGTAGCTCTCACACCTCCATTTAAAATCCTTGAAGTCTGATGAAGTCAATCCCACTTCAGCAGAGAGGAATTCAATTAATTCCCTGTCTGCAAATGAGTGCCAGCACTTCCCTGTTATGAAGGACATGCATTGATTATTGAAAATAATTCCAGTGTCATCTAAACAGAGCTCCTGTTTCATTTCTCAGCCCTGTGGTGTTGGTTTTATGTAGAACTGTAGCTGATCTCCAGAAAAAGGAGCAATCAGAGGTGCAGCCACCAAAAATATTTTGGCTGGTAAAATCTTAAATAGCTTGGGTCACAGGTAAGAGGTGGTAAATGAACTACTTTGATTTTGGCTGGTAAAATCTTAAATAGCTTGGGTCACAGGTAAGAGGTGGTAAATGAAGTACTTTGATTTTGGCTGGTAAAATCCTAAATAGCTTGGGTCACAGGTAAGAGGTGGTAAATGAAGTACTTTGATTTTCACTTTGAAAACTTCCAGCGTTTCTTTTCTGTAAAGCTTTTTCCGTGGGAAAACAACCCGTTCTGGACTGCTATTACTTCATGAAGTGATGTCAAATAAAAAAGGTGTCCATAAATCGGGTTCACCCTCATGTTCTCAGTTCTGCCAGCGAGTGAATTCGTTGTGAGAGGAAGGAAGGTGGGGATGGAGGAAAGTCATGAAGGGATTGACGGTCCACATGGTTTGGAGCAGCTGAAGGGAAGCAAAAATTGGGAATGCACTAAGGATAACCAACCCTGAGTGCAGGGTGATGGGGGGTGCCAGGGCAGCAGGAAAAAAAAAAAAACCTTTTTTAAAGTTTTTCCCTTTCAAA
>VWYP01035061.1:0-12837 GCA_013400435.1 Pycnonotus jocosus
GGTGGTGGAGTCACCATCCCTGCGTGTGCTAAAAAAAAGACTAAATGTGGCACTCAGCGCCATAGTCTAGTTGAGATGTTAGGGTGTTGGCCAAGGAAAGAAACATACAATCACGCAGAGGCAATTATATGTGGTGCTTTATTTGGGTGCCTGGGGCACAAGGGGGGCAGCCCCCCAAATCATGTGTCCCAAACTACACAGGTGCTTATGATTTTTATAGTATTTGCTTTTAATGTATTCCTCCCCTTTCTCTGCCCTCGTAAATACCCAACACTGATCACATCTTCTTGGTTACTAGCCCCCCGATTTTGGTTAAAACAATACTACCCCAACACTTGTCTACTTAGAACAATCTATTTTGATTTATTTCCCAGGTAAAGCCACACTTGAGTCATATTAATGGGTATGCTGACGTTCAGTTCTTGAGATATTCCTGGCCAGCAGTCAATATCCTTTCCAATTGCCCCTTCTAACCCACCACCATTCCTTATAATTCTGGAAGGCAATCATTATAATCTCTATACTATAATTAAAATAAACTTCTATAAATGTAACTTCCTTGATTCTCATTTAAAACAATAATCATATACGGCTTATAGATACATTTCTACCCAAACTTTCTTGCCAAGCTAAATCACACGTGAATTGCTTAAGATAATGGAACTACATTCCTCTCTGTGTCCAAGGCTCAGTTGTCTTGGCCACTTCACCTCACCCATTCCACCTTCCCAATTTTAGTTTAGAATTTTATTAACCCTTATATCATCAAGGGCATGGGTTGGACTTGATGATCTTAGAGGTTTCTTCCAACCTAGCCGTTCTGTGATTCTGTATGATTCTGTAACCGAATTCTGCACAGACTTTATCCTACACCAATACTGAGTTTGAACTAATATGAACTTTTGATAATCAAAGTGTTGAGCAAAGTGAATCCTACCAGGTGGTATTATGGATGCTGTAATCAGGAGAAAAAAGCCATTTAAGTAATTTCATGAAAACTTGTGACTGCTAACAGCTGGCCTGAAGGCCTCAGACACAAGTGACTTTGACTTGATCAGCCTATACCTGTGAGAACCATCCTGCACCCATGAGAATAGAGGCCTGTACCCATGAGAATCAACTCATACCCATGAGAAAAAAATGTAAACATCTTTAAGAAGAAAGCCTTCAGTTAGCACATGCACAAGCAACTACTAATCAATGAACTGAGTAGCAAAAAGTTACTAACCAATTAGAATTAAACATGATGCTTTTAGAAACCATATAAATATGATCTGTGAGCAATAAAGTGAAGCTATTTATTGCATGAAAAAAAGGTGTCTGTCTTTACTGCAAAAAAAACTTTGTCACTTTTGGTGATTTACAGTAGCCTGGTTTTCAAGCATTGCAGTTTTTGTATTACGTGGATGTGTCAAAGATCATAACAAACTGATCACACACTAAAGAAGCCAATTAAAATAAATGCTTTGTTTGATGGGATGTGTTATAGTAACAGCAGTAAACATCATTGTCAGAATACTGGAAGTTCATTAGGAAAGATGATTAGCTTCTGTTTCCTCTTAAATAATTTGGTGGCTTGTTTTGTTTTTTTACCCTGATGATTTGGAATTATATTGAAGCATTTAAGCTGAGATTAATCAAACTTAACTTCAGATAAGTCCAGTCCCAAAGAACTGCTCAGATTCCTGCATTCCACAGGGACAGTGACAGCTATAGAGGGCAGTCCATCTCACCTGCCTGTCTGGTAGGGTGAGGTCCTGGATGTGTGGCCCGGGTGTCTTCATGAGCCTTGGCCCCAGCTGAACTGTCCTCCTCTCTTTGTCCTCTTGTCTCTCTCACTGAGGTCATCTGCAGCACAGTTGAATTGCATCTTCTGTGAAATATTTTTAAATTTTTACCTGGGAAGCTTCAATGCATTTATTGGAATTAAATATACATGACCAGTTCGCAGATTTGGCCATGCGCAGCCTTTATTTGGTTCTCTGAAGCTGAGGTGGGTGGAAATGTGTTCCTGCAAGCAGGAGTCCTTAAATAACCACCTCAATGGTCAGCTATGCAAGATGGTTATGAAGTCTATGTCTTGCATCCCAATACACACTGGAATTGGTTTCACTCCTACAAGAGAGGAATAAAACTTCCATGGAAATCATACACAAGATGGAATTAAGCCTTCTTCTAACATCTCAAAGATCAGACTGGGAGGGAGGATATAGAGGAAAAGTCCCTCTTATTCTGTTTCTAGACCTGAAATTAAAGGAAAAACTACATCTGTGTTATTCAGAATTTCTTTTGCTGTTCCTGCTGCTCAGGTTAATTTTGGATCATATCACATATTAAAGTGCTGGACATTGTTAATCCCACTTTAGTGCTTATCTTTCTTTGATTGGAGTTTTCCTGTTGCATTTTGAATGTCATTCTGAAAGCCAGTTTATAATTTGTGTAGTTCCCTCAGAGGGAGACCTTTACATTATCTTTTTAAGAAATGCTCATTGTTGGAATTATTAATCTGCCCATCACTCCTATGGGGTAGATCTGTCTCTGGTATTTTTGGGGCTAGGGATTGACTAAAGTGTGTCTTTGTGCCATTGCCCCCTTGATCTTTGATTGCCAAAAGACTGAGATGTAATTCCAAAATCACCATTTCTTGGGGAGAAAGTGGATGTGAGGTTTGAGGGTGTGTGCTCTGGTTCCAGCCATCTACAGTCTCCAAGGCTTGATTTTAATAGTGACTTTCAGCTCAGAGCCCTTGGTTTACTTGAACTTGAGGGAACCTTTCTGAATAGGGCTTTGATGGAAGATACCAGCTTTATTTGCTTTGTGGTTTGCGTGTTTGTTTTCCCTTAAGGGAGGGAGGACTAAGCAGTGGAGGGGAAGATTTTCTTTGGCTTCTCCTGGTGCTGGCAGAGAGAGGGAACAACCTGATAGTGGGAGCTGCCTCCTCCCTGGGGAGGGAGCAGGGACTGCTGGTGTTGGGGTAGGAGCTGCTCTTCTTCTCAGGTCACTGAAAGTATTGTTTTTCTGAAGAACTAGAGCAGCTTGAGGAATAAGGCTCCAATATGGAGGGAAGAGCCTGCTCTGCAAGGATGTGTGTGTATGGAGGGTATTTATGGCCCCCTCTTAAAATAATTTTTTGGTCAATGGATCTGAGTGCTGGCTACTCTAAGAAGTTCTTTGCTTTAATTCAGTTGAAGCAAAGCTTTATGGTACAAAACAGCCCCCTATGTTGTTTTTCAGGGAATTTCTGAAGCACAGATGTGGCTCCTGGTTGTTACACAGCACTGGGGCTGTGTGTGCAGGGAGCTGGGGTTTGCAATGGCTAATGGCTCCCCTCTGCCCTTTGTTGCTTTGCCCCTGGGTTTCTGGGACATAGCTGGAGGCAGATCTGGAGTGGAGTTGGGAGTGGCTTTTTTGATTACATCTGTTACTAGATCCTCCCTTAGTATGGCTTTGTTTCACTTTTCTCTTATATACTGTGAACCTTTATTTTTCTCTACAACTAAGTTCCTTTTTTACAATGAGGCAAATTCACACCTAATAATGTTCTACTGCTTTTTTTTTTCCTTTTTTTTTTCTTTTTTCCTTTTTTCCCTGGAAGCAAATTAGATCTGATCTAAGTGTTCTTTATAAGGAGTATTTGTGTTATTATAAGGAGTATTTGTGCTGCAGGAGGGAGATGCATTAATTAGGTGGGCTTGGCTGCATGTTGAAGCTCCAAGTGTCATAAGGAAGATGAATACAGAGCAGCTGGGATTGCAGCCCAGGTTGGATGCTCTCACTGCTTGCAGAGGACATTTAGAAAAGGGTGGGAAAGGCTGTCAGGCTAAAGCTTTGTGTTTCTCCTCTCTGAACTTGGTATTGATTGTTGTTCTCCAGAGGGGCACTGAGAAAAGGAAGAGGGAAGCTGAGATGTCTTTGTCCTCTGCTCAGCTCAGTGAGAGTAGGATGGGTCGGGGATGGGAGGCTGAGGGAGAGGCAGGTCCTGAAGGGAGGAGGAAAGTGGTGTTTGTGTGTGTATATGTGAAAAACAAAGTTTACTTTCTTAGAAAAAATAATACATTTAATAAAAATAAAAAGACAATTAGGAGACAAACATAAAGCAAAAGTTTTTGGCTGGGTGCCTGGCATGCAAGCAGAGAGCACACCTGCTACTGAGAAGGCTCACTCCTTAAAGTACCAGCCTATTGCATATTTATAAATTCACATGCATAATTCAAATGTTCCTCTTGTGAATTATTAAAAAAATATATGGATATAGATCTAATATCGATATCCAACTATGACGGACAAAAACTCTCTAACAGTTTAAAGTTAGAAAGGGTATGTTTATTACGACGCCAGGCAGCGTGAGGGATAGCTCCCAGATACACACGCGCAATTCACAGATGATCACCGGGTCTTTTCATGCACAAGAGTATTGAATACCCAAAATACAAATGCATATTCATAACCTTGGTACATCCCATTCCCTGCTTCATATGGTAATTAGCTAAAAAGCTATTAAACATGCGTAGTTTGTTCTTTGAAATGGGTCGGTGGTCTTTTTATGGGATGGGGTCCCAAAATGATGAAGTACGATGAGTCCTCTTTGCTTTAACTTTTTAACCTTTTCGTGTTATGTGACAACTGAATCCTGTTTTCCTATGGTTGTTTGATTTACGATTGTATTGTTCTCTAGGATTCTATTGATCAGCCCTTCTGTTTATTAGAATTTACAAACATAAGTTGACAGGCCTCATGATTTATCGGTTTCTTAAGTCCAGCTTCTGTTAACAAGGGGAAGTCTATCTACCTTACCTCAGCAATATCTAGTTTAACTGAAATCCTTAATCCTTTAAAATTAGTGTCTCACTTGAGTGTGAATTTCTTTGTTCAGTTTCAACTTCCCCTGAACCATTTTATCTGGTAGATCCATCTGTGAGTGGCTCCATTTCGTCTGATAGCATAGGTTTGTTATGAATGAATATGAATCAGATTAATATAAAAAGACAATTTATTAAAAAACACAATTTTGGAAAAGCCACGGAAAAAGGGGGTCAGCACAGCTAGCTATGGGTGGAGTGGCGAGCGACAGAGAGTCCGTCTGCCAACCAAACCTCCACGTCCAAGCCTCGAAAACCCGGGGTTTTTAAGCCGTTTTTGTGCCCTGAGGGCCAAGTCCAGAGTCTAATGTGGATGCTGATGAGCTTTCCGCGTTGTGAACAGGTTTCTGAAAAGGGTAAATCGTCCTTCCTGAGTCCGGTTCTCGGGAAAGAATAGATTTCCTGCGCTGAGTTGAGTGGTCCATTGCAAGGGTATGTCGAGGCAGGAGATGATATCAGAACCAGGATAATCCCGTCAGTCGATATCGCAAGTCCATCATCCTGGAATGCTTGGACGCTGGCACGTATCCCGCCCGGGATACCCTTTCTGTTGCAAATGTCCATCTTTCCATTCAGGCCCGAGCACCGGGTGTCTCCGCCCTGGCTATGTCCTTTTATTTTACAAATGGGTTTTCTGAAGCGAATGCCGAGTTACGGGAAAAGAAGAAAAAAAGAGAAAAAGCCTCTGCTCGAGGCTTCGGGGTTTTAGGTCTGAGATTTGAGTTTAACAAATATTTCATACACGAATTTATACCATATTCCCCACAGGTTCAATAAATTCCTTTCCTGAAGTTTTGGCCATCTTCATTTGGATAAGACACTGATCACAGAGGTTCAATAAATTCCTTTCTTGAAGCTTTGGTAAGCAATCTTCATTTGGTTAATTCAGGAATGCAGGAATATCTTCTGGCTTGGCTGGTTTAGATGTTACAAAAGCAGTCTTTTATGTTTAACACTATTTTACAACCCAAAAATATACATATTCATCACATCACTATTTTAAACCCCATTAAAAAGAAATTAGAGAGAAGAAACAAAAAACAACTACCTGCATGATACATATAGCATTCATTTCAATATTTGTGAAAAGCCAACGTTATAATATGTATTTATAACATATGTGTGTGATTATTCCTATTTCCAAATTGCAGCAAGTTTAGCTGTAGATTTTCCTCCCTCTTGTCTGTGGAGCAGGTGAAGGACTGCCTCAAGCACTAATGCCCTCTTGCTATGTCCTTAATGGGTTAGTGCTGATCTCAAGAGAAAGGTCTACGTGATGTAGTGGGGTTGTTTTGTTTTTTTTTTCTTTTTTAAACAAAGAACTGATCTCCCCCCAGATATTAAACAATGAGTCTGTTCTTTGTGTGTAAGCCTTAGGTGGAGTAATTAAGCTGTTTTTTTTCTGAAAGCACTTACATATTGATCTGTGCTGGCACACTGCAAATGCCATTCCCTAGCTGGTTTGGTACCATTAGCAGATGTTTCTCCAGTCAGTTCTTTGGAAAAGGAGAGTCTGAAAGAGCCTGACTGGAATATCTCAGAATGGAGATTAAAAAGGGAAAAATATCTTGTGATATTACGCTATAGACTCAGAAGGGGTAAGATGTGTTGGTGCTGTAATATATTTCAAGAACTGGCATAGTTGGAAGTTCTAGAGGACATAAGAACTGAGGTAGAACAAATCTCAGGAAAGCCAAAGAAGAAAGATAACAGGTATCTGTTATTTGCGTTTGGCCCTGTTCATATAATGAGGCCTTAGGATGTTTTAAAAAACCTATTCTTTCTGTATAGCACCTATCAGCACCTGTTAAGATAAGAATTCTTAAAATGAAAATCTCATGTGGATGGGTAAGGCAGATGCTTTCAGAAAATCCCACAATAAAGGGATTGTGAGCAACTGTGACACAGACTCAGACCGGCAGGGAATCTGAATTGTTTATTCAAAGAAATGAGCTGATTTTATACACTTTTTCAAGTCACAGTATTTCCTTACATGGTAATTCTCACTATGTGACCTATCCCATGTTGCCACATCAGCAGCATGCTGACGTGTACTAAATGTCTTTCTATGGGGTGATCACGAGCTGTTCACCCATCTCTCAGCTTCCAGTAGGCTCCTCTCCTGTAGGGGTCTATCATCTGACACATCCTCCCTCCAGGGTCTGGTGGAGACAAGCCACTCTGTGCCACCATGTGCTCGTTTGTGTCACCATGTGTTCCTTTGTGCTGCCATGGGCCTCTCTGTGCCACCATGTGCTCCTTTGTGCTGCCATGTGCTTCTCTGTGCTGCCATGGGCCTCTCTGTGCTGCCATGGACCTCTCTGTGCCGCCATGGACCTCTCTGTGCCGCCATGTCTGTAAGAGACAGNAAGAAAGCCCAGGTGTGTTCACTGGACCAGTGCATCCCCATGGGAACTGCGCAGAAAGCAATGAGCAGGTCACAGTGACTGGCTGTACTTGTACGGGTTGGTGGACTGGTATACCTTGGAGTCCTGGCCTGCTCTGCACCTTGTGTACCTTGTTCCCTCCACGGACAATGCACCTGCTCCCCCACCTTTTTGGCCAACTGCCTGTCGCTTTGAAAAGAACTATAAAGATGCTCCCTAGATCGACGCACTTTGAGGCCTCCCTGACACAGAGAGACAGATCCATCGGCAGAGATCTGCAAGGACCCTCACCTCATCCTGTGTTGGTGGTTACCCCTTTCTTTCTCTCATCCTCTTTCCTTTCACTCTCTCTCTCTCTCTCTCTTTCTCACTTGATGCATAAAAGGATGATTGGCACTCAATGAAAGTGCATTTGCTGTGATTTAACTGAAGTCCCTTGTTGCGTGTCATTTTGCACTTTGAGATCACCCAAAAGGACCTCCACGACCACCGCTTCTAAGGCAGATCATGTCACTGTCATGTGCCTCTCTGTGTCATCATGTGCTTCTCTGTGCTGCAATGTGCTCCTTTGTGCTGTGATGTGCTCCTTTGTGCTGCCATGTGTTCATTTGTGCTGCCATATGCTCCTTTGTGCTGCCATGTCCTCCTTTGTGCTGCCAGGTGCTTCTGCAGGCGCATACCACAGTCTGCAGCTCAATTCCATCCCACCTCCTCCCACAAGGGATCAGCAAACTTCGGGATCTAGTATGGTGCCCAATTTAGAGAGCAGTTTGTAAGGGAAAAGTTGGTGTTGGGTTTTTATGGCGTTTTTTATTTCTTTGTTTAATGTTTCAATTCTTGTTTAGGAAGCCTTAAGGAAGCCTTCCTGTTGAAACCTGTTCAAGAAATTTAAGACTGAATTACATTTGTCCTTTAATGAGCATTAAAGAGTTTGGGTGATTTTTCTCCCTCACAGTCCTTGCTGGGAATCCTTCCAAGCTCTTGCCTCTGAGTTTTGTGGTTGTTGGAATTACAATCTATTTATATTTCATGCTGGAGATGTGCTAAACTACACAATGAGTCTGAGAGCAAAGATCAAAATACTCAGTTGGTGGCATGGATGAAATGATGTTTTGCATGGTAAACTTTATAACCATAGTAGAAAAGTCTCATTTGCCTTCCAATTTGTGGTGTCTGACTATTTGAAATACCCTAAACTCACGGCAAGACACTCTGTGGGTGGTAATTTTAATAATTTTTTTTTTTTGCATATGCTATGTAGCAGTGTGAATTCTAGCCAATACATTCTGTAACGTATATATTTGAAGAGATGTATTTTTTAAGATACTCATCAAAAATAGTATTTGGTGTTTGTTCAATCAAAAGGTGATAAAGTCCACTTAAACCAACACGTGCACTCTCCCAGGTGGGTTGAAATAAGGATAAAAGGTGTTATTGCCAGAATTCCTGATTTGCTTCTTTTATTGTAGTGACTTGCTATGTGACCTCAGCTGTATTTCATTAGTCATCAATTGTGATTTAATGATATCATTAATGACAACAACCAGAGACAGTTTCCATGCTCTTGGGAAAGCAGAGTCAGCTTCTGCTCCTGCTGTGCTGAAGCTATGGAGCACCTGGGAGCTACTCACCTTCATCCTTTCCCACCAATATTTAGATGCACACAGCTGGGGGTTTGACTGAGCTGTTCACAAGGACACCACAACCTGTCTTTTTGTTAGCCAGAGCTCTAAATTATCCCTTACAGCTCAAGGAATAGCAAAAAGATTTCCTCTTCCAAGATAGATTTGTTTGGGAGCAGTAAACATGGAATAGGACAGGTTTCTGTGGCCACAAGATGGCAATCACAGAGCAAACATCCACCCTCTCTGCAGGATGCAGCTTTTAAACTAGCACTGAGCTTCTTGGTCTGCAAAGATCCCATAAAATATAAATGGTTCAGCAGGTAGAGAAAGGTGCTCTGCTATGTATATGTAAAATGTACATGTACTTGTTTAAAGGGTATTTCTTCCCTAAACCTCACAAAAGCCTAATGCAGTATGTAAGTACACTGTTCACTGCTTCAGGCAATTGCTGGGATAACTTTTCCTGGTTTATCTTTATCACTTTAGGACTGTGGCAAGTGGAAGGCAGCAGTATTATATTAATATATGTATGACGATTCCTGCATACAGTAGTTACTATAAAGCTGTTTAATAGCAGCCTTTTTATTTCATCTCTTTTACCAGAAGCTGTAGAAATTGTCTGGTTATTTTTATATTTCAGTCCTGAGGGCAAAAAAACCCCTATAAAAATTGGTTTGGAATGTTCCCTGTTAAACTATTTTCACGGGTCAGAGGCATGACATGAAATATTTCTACAGAGAAAATGACAAGTTCTGCAGTACGTCACTGCTACAGGCTCCATTTTCACATCCTGTAAAATAGCTTCTCTACTTTCTACTCATTTTTCTTGCTGTGTAAATGGATATGGAAGTGTTATCAGAGTTGGCTGCAGTACTGTGTGCTGATTTTGATGGAACTTTTTCAGAAACAACAGTTAGTGTGAGCCTCTTCTGCAAGAGATTTGAGCAGAGAGCCCACACAGTGTGATCACTGCATTAAAACACCTCTCTCCCCACCAGACTCTGCTTCTCCTAATCTGCAGAGGTCAGGCACCACTTCATGTGGCTGCAGCAGTGAGGGGAAGTTGAGAGTGGGTTGCATAGGATGATATCCTCTAAACAAAGCATGCTGATCTGGGGTGGGCATCCTTTTGGGAGAGCTTGGCTAGAAATCCTGCCTGCAGCCATCAGACTTCACACCTGTGCAATGCCTCTTTTTGCCTGTGCTTGTGCCCATCTGTTTGGAAGCCTCTGATCAAGCCCACAGGGTTGTTGCCCCCCTAGACATGGGATTCAGACTTTCCTAAGTGCCTTCTGCAAGGATGAATGATGTATCTGATACTCAGTGGGCCACCTGCTAGAAGAAATTGTTGCAAAAGAAGTTCGGGAAAGCACAAAGGAAAACTGGAAAAACAGACCGTGCTTCCCTCTATCATGGGGGGAAAGATAGGAGAAGATAATGTTATGAGAAAGTAATTTGGGTCCAGATTGATTTCCAGGTACAGGACTTTCTAAGATCCTGATATAACTCTGAACATTTGGTAGCACAACCATCTAATACACTGACAAGGCAGAGTTATTGGGTAACTTTTTAAACTTGGGGAATAGCCTGACTTACTATGCTACCACTAAACCTCAAAGCACCCAGTAGGGTGTGTAGTTTGTTGTTGGATGGGGGTTGACACTGTGGGATAGTGAGGACATGACCAAGATGGTGCAATTGACTGGAGTAGGTGCGTTTTAAGCAAATGCACTTTCCTCCAGAACGAAGCAGGGAGTGAAGGGTCTCTGCTCTCAAGCACCATGGTTGCAAATATCCTCATCACCTTTTGAGGCTAGGACAACTATTAATTATACAAATAAACAGCATCAGGAGGCAGTCCAACTTCTTTCTCTGGTATTTCTACTGGCTTGAGTTTGTGCTGTGGCCTAACACCTCATGAGGCTTTCTAGATCCTTTCCTTTAGCATTTGTCATGGCATTGTTATTTCTGGGATGATGCAGTTTGCTCAAGTTTAAGCTCATGCCAGACTGAAACCAGAAAGAATGACATTTTCTGCTTATATGCCGAGTTTGTGTGATATTGGTAGGCTAAATATGTGCACGTTTTAATGAATAGCTGGAAAAAAGAATCAGTTGATGGTGTTGCTGGCTTTTTATTCCCCATGTGGATCTTCCTCTCTGCAGCCAGGAGCTTAGTGCTGCTTTCTTTCCTTGACCCACCACATGGATGTTCTGGTCCAGGTGTGACTGGAGAGTGGCCAGGAAGGTCATGTTGTGGAGTAGAGAGGTAAGGGTGACTTTGTGGCAAGGCAGGAGCGTAATGAAGAGAATTAGAGGGAGAAACCCAAACCCAAGAGGTCAGATGAGGGGGGAGGATGGCAAAGAAGCCCCTCTAGGCCTAGTGGAAAAGTTGAATCTAACAATAAATTAGCAACATATAATAAACATTAGCAGTCCCAGTGTCTCATCTTAAATTTTTTTTTTCCCAATAAGAAACCCCTCTGAACTCTGTAAAGCTAAGTATGAACAGGAGCAGTGCCAGAATCTCCATTTTGTTTTATAGATGTCTCAAGTTTAGTCCTGGAGAATAGGAGTCAAGGCATAGCAAACACAAAGGCCTTGAAAGAAATAGCTTTCTCTTGGTTGGAATACAGCATGTATGAAAGGGTTAGTTTTAAAAAAATTAGTCTTTTGTTTCTTTTCTTTAATGAAAAGGAATTACAAGAATAAGACACTGCATTAAATCCTCTTGATTTTGTGGGATTCAAATTGTCACCGAGGTAGGGAAGTGAAAAGCTTGAATTCAAAGCTGAATGCAGAAAACTCCTTCTCTTTTCCCATAGCTGCTGCCTAGAGCCCATCTCTATTCTGTTTCCTTTTTGACATTGAATAGAATGTGGTTTGTGCTCCCTAATAGAGCTGGCACAATTTCAGGCGAATATGGCTGTCCTGGCAGTGTCAAGGCTATCTTGGGCCATCAAGGCACAGTGGCTCATTACGTACTCATTTTTATCACCTCCTGCCTCCCTATACTGGAAGCATGGAGCAGAGGTTAAAAACATCCTCTGCACTGGAACTCCTCTCCAGCTGCTAGGAGCCCACTTTATCTCTGACCCTTCAAGGTACCAAAGCCAGGCTGCTTTAGCTGTCACTCACTTGAAAGGAAACCTGTCTCTTGGCATGCTGCATCATTTATTCCTGTTTCTTTCTCATCTGTTGAAATCCACCCTACCCTCCCATTATTAAAGGTTCCACCAGATGCACACAGATGCAACCTATTGTAAACAGCAAAACATCGGGATTTTTTTTTCCACATGTGATGGCTGATGATTTGAAAATAATCTGCAGCTTTGTAAAGCAAATACATAGTGTTGGGTTTCAGTAACTGGGATAGTTGCTTATTAGTTCTGTTGGCCTGGCTTTTAATGGGCTGTGAGCTGTCGCTGATGACAGAGACAGGAATGTGACAAGAACACACTGAGATCATGCAGCAAGAGCTGAATTTTATTGTTGGACAACCTCTTTTATAGGGGTTTCAAATTTCCCCTGCTTACAGATATTGTTGCCTTTTCGAGGCTGGCGACCTGGTTTCGGAAACAACATGACAACCCAACTCTCTGGCTGTTTCGGACCACTGCTCGCAACACCAATGTGGTCGACGGCAAATGGCGATTTATTGTTTAATTACACGGGGTAATATAACCTAGGGTGACTGTGTCACCTCCTTCTGCTTGGGTCATAAACCTATCATCATTGGTTAATTAGGAAGGAGATCAAATAACATTGGCTATTCTAAAAAGTAGGTGTTGATGGGGAGGAATTGTACCCTGTTCGTCACAGCCCAAGTTTTTCCAAACGCCTTTCCCTAGCTTTCCACATTCCACCCCCCCCCGACCCCCCTCGCTTCATGACTAAATACAAAACACATAAAAATNGTACCCTGTTCGTCACAGCCCAAGTTTTTCCAAACGCCTTTCCCTAGCTT